>CAEGAF010003908.1:0-28820 GCA_903067075.1 Micropoecilia bifurca
GCTGTCGTCGTTGGCAAGGCATGCGATGGCATTCCTGGCTCTGTGCCCAGCTGCTGTCGTCTACGGCCTGCCGCCCCTCCCCTCCCTCCCCAATCTCTCTCTCACGTCCGCACTAACCAGCTTCATTGTCGGTCGACCCCCCTCATCTTTATTGCTCAAGTGCGCAGCGGCGAGGCATTTACTTGTTCACACGTTTACTCTCCGCGGCGAGGCATTTACTTGTTCACACGTTTACTCTCCGCTTCCACTTAATTTGTTTTTTTTGAAGCAATTTTATGCTTGGCTGTAATTGACTCACCTTGATCTCTCCTTGGTTGTTGTTCCCGTCCTTTTTGTGTCCATCCTTTGTCATCACAGTAAGTGTCTAGTTTAAGGCGGGACACCCAGCTGTAAGCCCATTGATCTGACAGGAGAGTGTAATTCCACAGCAGACCTCAGTCCGCTGGCCTTTGACCTTTAAATTCGCATGGAAAACGCTTCCACATTAAATACGTAGTCATACGTAGTCTGCTGCTACGTATGAGTTCAAGTCCGTGGCATTGTTTTTCTTTTTGCTCAAGTGTTATTGAGTTGTTAGGAAAATGTTTGCCTTTTTAATCAACATTTTGAAAAATTATTTTCAAAAAACAAATTGAAAATACAAAACAAATACAAAACAACAAATACAAAACGAAACAAAGTCTGAAACTCTTTCAATCAAAATATACTCTAAAGTTGTTATAGTTGATATAAAAGCCAATTGAGTCTGGTTATGTTCAAAACAAAAATGGTACAATCATATGTTTATTTGTAAAAAAAAAAAAAAGAAAAACATTGAAAATCATCCATCGGTTTGCCTTGTAACTTGACAAAAGGTAGAAAATGTACTGACTGTATGGCGATCAGTAAAGCTCTAAATATGCTCACTTGTTCCATTGATGCACATGTTTACAATTTAATTATTTAACCGTTCAGCCTTGCTGGAGGAGCAAAAGTTTCTTTAACTGCAACCATTTTGACCGTCCTCCCAGGTCAGCGGAGGACAGCAGCTCACATTAACTGGAGCATCTCACTTATTGCCTACATGACAAAAGCCTCTCTGATGCAACGGCAGCTATATTTAGTATTGCAGCTGTAGGTTCTAAATCAGCCTGTTGCAGCTTTAAAAAAAACTGTTGATGGGTCGGAGTAGCAGCTCTCTTCTGCATAAGTGGCAACAAAATTTACAACGCAGCTTTTGGGATAACATGTTAATACCACCGACGTACCTGTGTATTCAAGACATTTTTAAGCTTTCTTTTGTGGTATATACATTTTTCATTTTGACTTTAACTTTTTTATTTTTCTTTAATTATACCATCTTTTTTACCTTAAAAAACTACTGGTTATTTTTTTTCTCATTTTGTCTGATACTGCTACCTGATAGGTTGTTCCCTGTCTTGCTTCTATATTTCTTTATTTGTTTGGGTTGTAAAAAAAAGTAAAAACTGAGTGGCAAAAATAAAAGCTTATCCACAGAGTTGAGCATGGGGGATATTTCCCCCATGGCTGCAATTGCAGATGAGCCAAACATTCCAAACTAAAATGGCAAAAATATTTTGTTTGCAGATATTAAATGGAGGAAGCTTGGGATCAAAAGGTAATCTAAATGTATCTAAACCCTCTATGAACACCATACCTGTTGTTGTTGTTGTTTTGTTGCCACTTCAGCGCTTTAGGTGTTTTGTTCCCAATAAGCAGCAAAAGTGCATGGATATGAAATAAAAATTTTCCCCCCATGGTCACCCATTCTCTGCTTCTAAGCAGAGAATACTAAAATATCACTTCCGCTTATATTTTAGCGGTGGTTAAAGGTCATTTGATGATATTTTGTGCCATTACCTCCTTATGCCATTAACCTATGTCTCAATATTGCAACAAAATTTGTTAGATGTTGACTTCATTCATTTAAGCAAATGCTTTCCCAGAATTGGTCAACATTTCAAATTCAAAAATACTTCATTGATCCTAAAGGGATATTAAATAATTTGGAAGCTGATTGTTAGTTCCCTCAAAGCTAAACTTAAGTAAAACAGCTGAACCTGTTTCACTTTGCCGAGTTCCACCATTGGATGAAACTGACTTCAGCGCCACGGTGAAGGGCGCTGTCTGTCTCCACCTGACTGCTCACTGGGACCTCTGGGAGCGCCTGTTGCCAGGCAGTGGCACACGTCACCATCGCCTGCAGTAGCGTGGTCTTGGTAGAACAGATTGGTTTCTCCAACAGTGTCACATTTTAGGGTTAGAGATAGGGGAAAAAACATTTTATTTTGTTAAAAATGTATGAAAAATCAATTTTGCAAATATAGACTCTGGACTGGAAATGACTTAAAGCTCTGGATGTCTTACAATGTGAATCAGCAGTGTAACACTCATCTTTAAAGCAGCTTATTGAGGTCATTTTCAGTACAAGCAGCAAGGTTGAGTAATGTCAATAACCCCAAATGGTGTTATGAGTTGTTTCTGTGTGTTACCCATTATGAATGTAAAGTAAAGGCTCGGAGCCGTGTGTTGGCTGCAAAGCTTTCCACTATCATTCCTAAAAAAACAGAGTAAATCCTGCGTATAAGCACAGTTTACATGAAATTGTTTTGGAAATGAAATATCAGCTCAAGTGGTGAATTCAAATTAGATCTTCTGATTTTACCTTGGAGAACAGAAAAGGACAATGTCGCTAAGTGAACTCAACAGTGCAACCACCTAATTAAATATGCAGCTCAAAATCCGACATCTGTGCAACAATTTTTGTTTCATCGGCAAGGCTGCACTTATCATTTCATTTTACGTCTCTGGGCAGAGGTGTGGATCCTTTATTTTTCAGTTTATTTTTTTGTTTTTTTTTGTCTGTACAACATGCAGAAAGTATACTGTGCAAATTAAGTCCTCACTGGCTGAGCCTGCAGCCAATACAGAGCAGGTTAACTTCTCACCCAGTGTGTGCGGTTGTCAGGCTCAGTGTTTGTTGAGACAGTCAGCAGCCGCGGGTTGACCAGTCTGATGTGCCCCTTTTGAAATGGTGCCCACCCACAACTTCCATCAGCCATTCACAACAAGAGCCAGTTTGAACTGCTGAATTTTCGAGCTCACAAAAATAGCTTGGAGGCTCTTTGCTGGTTGTAAAGCCACAGCTGTCTTAAGCTGTGCTCGTGTCATTGACTGTCATCAACTTCTGACGTTTTCTTAATTACCAGAGGCAGTGAAATATTATTTTAAATGTGTTTTTAAACTATGAGAAAGAAGTGAGGCACACCCCTGGTATTCTCTGGTGTCCTGTGAAAAACGTATCAACAATGCAGGTGGTTAAGATTAAGCTTTGTCCTTTCTTGTCTTTATATGTTTTAGCTGTGAAAAGAAGCAAAAACACAAGAAGAAAAACATTTGATGGAAGATAAGAAAAAGAAAAAACAAGAAGAGAAGAAAAAGAAAGAAGCTGCACAGAAAAAGGTGAGCATTCAGTCCACGTTCTGTTTTGAATTGTGTCTCTTCCCCGCATTTATTCATTCATCAGCTTTTTTTCTTTTTTCTTTTTTCTGCTCACTTAATCCCGTTCAGTGAAGCTGAGGCTTATCCCATCTGGTGAAAGGCAGGGTATAACCTCGACAGATCGCCAGACCATCGCAGGGTTTTAGAAAAACATCCATGCATGCACGCAGCCTCTCTCCTAAGGTCAGCTTAGAGTCACCGTATAACCCAACACGCTGTGCACAGAGGGAGCCGCAAACATGCACACTCCTCCATCAAAAGCCTGAAAAACCCCAGACTGAAAAGCTTCCTGTTGTGGCGCACGAGTTTTAATAACAGTACCAACATAAAATCTCTTCATGTAGTCAAGCTTTAATTGTTTCTACTTATTGTTTAATAAAATCTGATATTATAAGCCATAGTAAGACCTCAGTTTTAATGCAGGGTCAGGCCATTTTAGCTCCACTGCCTTATCAGCCATATTCACATTCACATATTCATATTCACAGGGAGCGACTCGTTAAATATTTCTCCACAAAACTAATTTATGGTGGTTTGGATTAATTAAGTTTCATTAAACATATTTACTTTTTATTGTAAAATGTAGTTTAATTAAGGAACTTGAACCATCTCTGGGGGGAAAAAAGACATTTAAGTTTTGCATCACATCTCTTGTTACACAGTATGTGTTTCTTTTCATTTATTCATTAATTGCTCAAGTTTTGGGTTCACACAGGTGTATTCAATACAGCTACAAAGCCTGCAACAGTTGCATTTTAAGTACAGTGTAATATACAGACAGTTTCCCTCGCTTTATAGGCATATAGTGCCTATAAAAGTATTCACCCTCTTTTTATAATGCTTTTACAAAGCTTTTGTGTCATGAGGATAGATTTTTTTTGATAAAATGAAGGACAGACTCTTTATAATTTGTAAACTTTAATTTTTTTAAAGAAGCACATCATTATGTTTGAATGATAATTAAACAAAAAAAGAAATATTTTGGAATATGTTCGCCTGGCATTCTGGATGTTTTTTCTATTTTTCTCTAGGCTTCTATCACACTGAATGTGAACATGACAGTAAACGTCCCACTTGCCTTTCTGCTTTGCATAAATCCAATTCTTTGAAATAGTTGTATTTTGGTATCGTAGGTCAAATTTTCATTCATGTTTTCTCTTTTGTTACAGACCACAGAACAGATAACCAAAGGTAAGTGTTTGAACTCAACGTATTTAGTTTCATATACCTGTTTTGTTACTCCTTGGAGCAAAATTTTGTTGTTTTTACACATAAAAAACTAAGTCTACTGTGCTTTCTGCTTTGTAAATAAGAAGCAAACTTACTTTAAGGATAAGAAATTGTATTGTTGTCTCCTTAGATAGAGTGCTTTGAAAATCCCAAAGAGCCACTGTTTGATCTCTGTGTGAGAATAAAAAGCATGAAGCTGAATTAAGGTGAAACATTTAAAGTTGAAAATGAAAATATCTGGAGCCGGGTGGTCGGAACCGCCTGAGCTGAATGTGGAAGCCAGGTGCCCATGCAACACTAATAAGGAGCGTAGGGATGATGCAGCTCCTCCTCAGGTCTCCCTGTCGGCTCCACAGGCTTACCTAGGAGAACGGAGGTGAGAAAGAATCTCAGAATAAAAGAAAAAATAAATCGAATAACAAACAATACAAATGCATAAAGGGAATTGCCTTAGAAGACGTTGTGAAGAAGACTGGGCTTAGCTTGCAGGTTTTGAACTCTGGTTCTTTTAAAGCTTCAATATTTATTTTTGTCTCCTCAGGCCAGTGTTTGCAAAAAAAAAAAAAAATCCTTTTATTGGACTGAGCAAGCATGTTTGGCGCCGGACTCTGTTTCAGGACAGACGGGTGGGTGAAAAATCCGATTAGACCTTCAGGCTGTTAACAGCAAGGCATTAATACAGCAAAATTAGCGGTGAATGTTGTAATTTTCTATCGTTGAGAAAAATGTTTATTACAGTGGTTAAAACTCTGGTTTTGTAACTAGGAGAAATCTTATTTGTGCCTTTATTACGCTATATTACAACTTTTAAACAAAGAAAGGCCCCTCTCTAGTAAATAACTATTGAGAAACACAACACGGCATGTCATGACCTAATGTTACAATTGCTTTCATGTCGGAGAGAAGAAGGAAATGATTTATGGTTTTAATCAGTGGCCATATTTATAAAAAAAAACAAATAATTTTATTTTCACACTATTTGTTTTTGTATTTATTTATTTATTTAATTTTACTTGGATGCAATGTCTCAGGATAAAGCCCAATAGATATTATGTAATACTGAAAACGTTTGTGTGAGCGTTCGTGAGAACCAAATGACAAGTGAAACAGTAATACTCCAATTATTACTTCCACTGATACCGTTTCACTTGTTATTAAATTGGCCCTAATTATCTTGCATCCACTAATCAGGGTATTGCAAAACTGGAGCGGAATGGATTTTGTCCCTGTCAGCTGTAGTTTATATGATGCCCTCTGATCTATACAGTCTAAGAAGAAACTTACAATGCAGAAATAATTGCAGTATTTCTTCCACAGATTATTTCATGAAGTTTCTTAAGCTACTTTAGAAAGGTGAGTCAAGCCAGTAATCCAAGACCATACTCTGCATTACTTTGTTACAAGAGCTGAAACAATTAATTGGATTAATTTTGAGTAATCGATCTTTGAAATAATTAACTAATTTAGTGATTGAATAATTAACTGGAGTATACTTTAAACATGACATTTGATGTAAGAAGAACACCATCAAAACAGTAATTAAGATAAAATTGTACAAAAAAACATATGCCAGGACTCCTCATCTGGCATAGTTTTAGCTTCACCTGTTTCAAGTTATTTAAAAAAAGTAAAATAATTTTTTGCTGTCTAATTACATACCAGTTAATCAACAAAAAAAAGTCAATTGCAAAAAGGGCTGAGCTGTTCACATGTTGCCTAAAAACCTTTAGACAATGCATTTGTCTCATTTAAAAAAGGAATTGAATTACTTTTAATTTTTATGTATTTTTGTAATGTACTAAAACGTTTTAAGTGCTTAAATGAAAAATTTGCAGACTGCCTGTTTTTTTTTGATTACTTGATAAATCGTCAAATACTCGCTTACTAACGTAATCGTTAGCTACAGCCTGATTCTTACAGTTAACACGGCACTAACAATATTTAGGAAAACACTAAACCTTGAGGAGAAACAGATTTCTTGAAGGTGAATTATATTTTGGACCAGCAACTTAAAAATATAGATTGTTTGCGATAGTAATTTAGGGTAGACTGGGAGCTAATTATGACAATGAGGAAAGTGTGGGGGATGAATAAACATGCTCCGGTCCTCTGGAGGTTTCCAGCAGCACCCGAAGCATCTTAATAATGTAACTGCTTCCATCTCCTGTCTGGTCTGGCAGAGAGGCCCACCCTGGGAGCAGAAGAAAGGGAGGGCTGCAAGGAAAAGGTTGAAATGATTTTTTTTTTTTTTTTTTTTGCTGTTTGGTGTGAAGCAAAGAGAAGGTGAATGCTGAAACGTGGGGGCTCAGGTTGATCTGAGGGAGCAGGAAGAAAACCGTGTGCGAGAGCAAAAGAAACAGATGGAGCTACGTGAAACTGAGACTGAACTCCAGTTTCCTGTTTGCCGACACAGCTGAGGGGGCCCGTTGTGGGTTGTTTCTCCTGGCCCACTTCTGTAACAGACATGCAAACACATGCTGCCTCTCTGTTCCAGTCCCTTAATGTAACAGTCGAATATAGATTTTTTTTTTCTCTTACTAGCTGTGTTTCCGAAAACACTCAAAACACCCAAGATGTTGACATGAGTTCAAACATTATCTGAAGTGTCGAGCTGATTGCTGCTCATTAGCTTCTGCTGCAGAATTGACTGTTGCACAAGCGAGATCCTTATCCCCAGTGTTCAGGTCCTAATGTTCTGCATGTTTTAGTTTATGACATGCTTTCACACATCTGCATCATTAACTAGCTTCTGCACACCTGCACACTGAGGAGGTAATTTAATCAACTGATGGCTTTTATTTTTTTGGCTTCTTATTATGAAGCCAAAAAGAAGTAAGTAATGCAGTTTGTTGCTGAACTACATACACTTTTTAAAGTTTTTGATCATTTGACATTGCAACCACAGATTTCAATAATGTTGTGACAGAGCAACACACAGTTTGTGCATATGGAATATAACACCTGGTTTTCAATTTCATGTTTTAAACAAAGTGTTTAGCACTGTCATATTTTTGGTCTCAGCCTCATTTTAATCTGTCGAATAAAATCCAGTCCAGCAGATAACCTTCAGAAATCATCGTATAAGAAAATAGTCCACCTGGGTGTTATTAAATCTCAGTACAAATATGTTTGTCCTTTGAAGGCCTCAGATGGTTTGTTAGAGAACCAAGAGCGTCTTAAAGCCCAAGGAGCACAGCAGACAGGTTTGGGATAAAGTCAAACGTCTCAAAATAAAATAGAAATAATCTGACCTAACTGCAACACTGCTAACCAATGGCTAAACACCTTAACTGAGAGACCTAAGGAGCGCATTAGGAAGGAGAATAAATGATTGTGTTTCTGCAGTCAAAGAAGGAGCTCTGTTCAGATGACGCTCTCAGTTGATCTCTATCTGGGTGAACTGGGAAAGAAGAATGGGCAAAAACATCCATCTGTAGATGTGCAGAGTTAGCGGAGACATGCCCCAAAGGACCTGCAGGTGCAGCAAATTGAGATGTGCACCACCACCATTTCAACAATTTTTATTTGTAAATGAAAAAAAAAACATTAAAGAAAACCATTCCACTTTTCAAATGTGCTCTACTTTATGCTCGACTATCATATACAGTCCCACGGTTTGCTGGTAAACATCAGGATATGATTTTATTCTGCTGGCTTATATTGCTTTCATAATATTTGGTCCTGAAATTTAATTTCACTGTTTACTGCTGGGTGACAACGTACTGCTGTAAATGAAAAGGTTGACTGTGACAATAGTGACGTGAGTGCATAGCTGTGTTTGATCCCATCCATCTTCTATTGTTGTGTGACATTATAGGTCAGAATCCCAGCAGCTACTGGCATGGTGTTAACGTTTAAAATATGAAAAAGGGACATTGCAGCTTGTTTCTAAGTTTATTCCAGAATTCAGTGCTATCATCAAAAGGAAGAGTGAAGCACGCACACACGTTGAGGTGCATGTTTACGTATTGCCCTGGATGACATTATTAGAAAGTGAATCTACAGCTGTCGTTTCATCGTCAATTAATTTAACATTTCGTATTCTCTTTCTTACTTAGTTTGACACAGAGTGGTGTGATGAAAATGGGATTTATGCAAGATGACCTTTTGTTATCATTACTGCCTGATCCCTTCTTCGTGTCTTATCTAAACAAAAGCATCAGTTGTATAATAATTGTTATATTCGTAGAAGAACTGGAGTAACAGATGGTTTTGCTCCTACTGTCATCATATTGCACAAGCCTTCCAATCCTTTCTAACTCTGGGTACCAAATTCTCCTAAACTGAAATAGAAAAATAAAATTAAATCGTTTCCATGCAACGTAGAGAATACCAGGTAAGATTTCTCGCCCTCAGTTTCTCGCTGTTTGTGTATGAAGTTCCTATTCCAGCCTGAGTTGGTGTAAGACCCAGCAGGTGCTGCTCAGGTCAGGAGGACAGGACATTCCAGCCTCTTTCATGCTTCGCTTTTTCTAACTCAAAACACAGAGGAATCTGCGCTGCCTACAGCTGCCGGCACAAAGGGCACTAGCAGGGGAGTGATGACTCCAGGAAAGTAGTTTTGTTTCTCTCCTGCACCTGACTTTTGTAAGCAGGGGTCTTGGAGCTGAGCCTCTCTGACCCATAAAGCTGCAGAAGTAAAAAAAAAAACAACAACAAAAAACAGCTATATTTTGGGGCGCACTAAAAGCAGAGATGGATTTTGGTGTTGAGCTATTCAGGTATAGTTAGGGCTTGAAAGTCTGACCTATATAACACAGAGTGTTCTGGTAGATATTAATTGCTCTGAATAGCATTAGTCACTGTGTGAAATGTGATGAGGGAAGGGGTTCCCATTTGAACCACTGCGTCACATTTATTCATTTGTAATTAAAACTTCCAGTCTGCTCTTGTGAGGTTTGCTGCTCATATTTTAAAGCCCCGTGGAAGATGGAGATGAAAGCCTCTAAATACCTCATCAATTTTTGATGCTTTTCCTTCACTTTTTAATGAGCCATTTGATAAGGATACGTCTCTATTTTCTTGTTATCTTCAATTATCCTGATATACCGTTGCAGCTTGACAGCGAAAGTGTTATACACACTGCTGGCCTCTGCTGAAGAGGTAAAAAAAAAGCTTTGTATTGCAATTGTATAATCTGCTGAAAATGTTGGAAAACAGATGACGCCTGAAAAGAAGTGGAGAAAAGAATCCCATGTCACCTGAATCCCCAGTGGCACAATTATAGTACCACTGCTGTCAATACAACCCTATTTGCAGCAAGACTTTTCCTAATACACTGTGCAGAGAGGAGAGACCTATTGTCATTCCTGTTTTCACAAACTCTTAAAGATCTGAAAGGTCTTCCAGAGTGCTGCTTATTCTCGTATTGTTCGAGCTCACCCCATAGGTATCTGTAGGATTTATTTATGCGGAGTTTTGTGTTGATTTGGCCCATTTTCCAAAAAAAATAAATAAATGTGCCAAAAAGAGTTGAAAATTACTCCCTGCATGCCCCTACAAACATAACCTGGTCTTTCTGAAGTAATGTAAACATAAGAACAAAATATACTTTAGATGCATCATTTTATAGGGATTTTTAGGGGTGCTGGTAACTGTGTCACAGGTGATTTTTATAAAAAAAATAACCACAAATAAGTCCAGAATTATTCTTAACAATGGCATATGGAGGTGTAAAATATAAACATGGTTCTTTTGAGTGGAATTCATATTGTCATTCTGAAGTGGCCCAGAGAGTCTTGACTTTAATTCGAGGAGGGAGCTAAAGATTAGGGTGATGGCAAGGAGTTCTTCCAACCTCAAAGACTTGAGGTACATTTTTATTGTCAGTGAAAATCTGCTCAGCAATCATGAAAAGACCTCGATTGCTGTAATATCACTGTGCCCATTGATGGTGGAGAAGCATACAGAATTTTTAAAAAATTTAATTAAAGGTATTTTTTTCCCAAATTTCCCCCTCTTTCACATTGTGTTGTTTTTTGATTCATCTTCTATCAGAGACAAACGTTTTAAATCTAAATCTTTCAGGTTGCAATAATTTTGGGCTTAACTGTAACTGATGGTTTTACAGTGTATTGTTTACTTTTGTAAATATGTAGAGATGCACAGAAGATACTATTTAATACGATCATATCATTTTCTTCAGTATTTTTTTTTCTCTGTTTTTGAGTAAATTTACCGAATGTTGCCATCTGTGCACATTCGCTCGTAAACCCGTCCACAGAGGGAATCCTTCACCGTCAAGGTCATGTGGCCTATTTGCGACTTCCACTCAGGAGATTGTGGAGCCGTTCACACTTCCCTCTTCTCTCTGCATTCGACTCTTTGATGTCTCTTCAGATACCCCGCTCTCTCACGTCAATACAAAGTGTTAAACACTCAGGTTAGCATGCTATCATCTTCTCTTTCAGAAAATTAGGATCCTTTAAAAGTTGAAAATGAGATGTCTTCCTGTGCGTGAAGCACACGCAGCCCCAAGGCCAACGTTTGATGTGCATCTTTGATGAACTGGGAATTCTCCTGTGCAGCCTCACAGCTGAGGACCGTGTTTTTGCAAATAGGCTGTCATGGAGATTCACTGTGATCTCTCGCGTTACTCCATTTCAGTTTAATTTCTTTTTTTTTTTCTTTTTTTTAGCTAAACATGGCTTTGGGAGACGCACACTTCCTATGTTACAGCCTCCGCTCGTGTGTTGTTTGTATTCTGATTGATTTTTTTTATTTCCATTAATAACGTAACACTCACGACGGTCGATTTGATCGTATTCGTGTGTCTTGATGTGCAAGACGTGTGCTTTGCTCTTTGAAATGAAGCAGTCACTGTAGTGGAACATGCTAAGGACAAATAGTGGTCTAATTGTAAGCGGATTTGGAGCCAAGCTGGTTTCAGGCAGTGAGACGGGAGCTCGCAGAGGAGCGCACAGAGGGGGGTGGAGACTTTCATGCACACACTGTTCTCTTCATCGCTTATCCTCCCTCCTCTGCCTCCTTCCATTCCTCCTGTACGCCAGCTTTCTCTTTCGTTCACCCTCCGCGTCCCTCATCGTTTCTTTTTCCTGATTGGCCAACGGAGCACTCAGTCGCCTCCCCCCCCCCCACCTCCCTATTCCTCCCAGCTTCCAGAAGGATCTACGTCATCCATCAGAGATTTCCAACTGTATAACAGTCGACTCCATAACTAATACGTCGTGGCGCACTCCCAGAGTCCTCTTGTTTTATTAGGAAATCACCTCTTAAAGCCAGCAAATTGACCTGGAATTACTGCGGCCATCTGCTGGCCTTAATACAGCTATGATGACAAGAGGATAATAGTCGGTGGGAATGAAGGAGAAAGGAGAGAGGGGAGCACGGAAAGGTGGGGAGGGATGAAGCACAAGAGTATGTGATGATTCGCTGAGCTGCAGTGAGAGGCAGACGGATCCAGATGCAAGAAGTGACATCGATTGCAGAGACGTAGGAATCCCCTCCCCTCATGCGCCCACGGTACATAACCACGATGGCCACCGACGCATCAGGAGAAAGGAATTTGGTCTCATGTGTCAGTAAACATGGGTCTCTGTTTGCATGTTCCACTGCACCATGTTGCCCTCTCCCCTCAACGTGGGCCTCAGCATTACATAACTCTTTGTTTTTGTATGTGACTGGCGGGCCGCATGTGCTCAACTTATTCACCGCTTTGCTGCACAGACTCGGGATGGCAGCCAATGGCGAAGCGCGCTGCTCTTTGTAACTCATTTAGCCCGCAGAAATTTTTTTTTTATGTTTCTTTTTTCTTTTTTGCTTGTTGGTTTCACAAAGCCGCCCGTCCCTTCCCTCCTCTAGCCAGCACTCAACTACCATTTTGGCTCGGTACGTCCCATCAGCTGATGTTTGGGTTTTCACAAGTACAGCCTACATAGGTTTTAAGCACATTTTTTGCATCGCTTTTAGATTTTACTTTACCAGATTACTCCATTATGTAATGAAATGCTCTGAGGCGATTACCCTTTGTGCTTTGTGTCCCATAATGTGTTCCATCCAGGGCTAGCTTGGTAACCCGAGTTGATCCTCGTGAATGATTTAATGCTGATCCCTAACCTCATAGCTACGCGTTATTGTACCATAAATTAGCCTGCAGGGGACTTTAAACTAGCCTAATTCTTCACAGTCCCTTTAATATTGAACTTTCATTTAAATAAGTTATGTTCATTTTTTTATATATATCTTTTGACGTGACTTTCTAATAATGTGAGAGATGGAGTTTGTTTTGAGCCTACAGGATTATTTCTCGCTGCTGCTGTTTACCTTACCATCTCAGTAGCAGGTTTGCTCTGATAAAGGGGGGTCAGTAGAAAGTTTTAGGATGTTTGATCAACAAATTGTGGAGACGCAACAAAAGGGGTAGCTGGAAACTGGTGGATAATAATCAATATTTCCAAAAAAATATGAATAAATAGAAGTGTTTATCTCATAAGTCTCAGATTGGTCAAAAATCCATCTAAAGGATAAATTATTTTTCTTAGTTGTTGCTCTTCAGTTGCATACTTTACAGAAAGAAATTAGAGTTGTTTGATTAGAAAAGCAAAGAAAAAGTATTTTCAGAATCACAATACTGATTCCAACAGAATAAGTAACTATTAGTAACTGTGTTAATCTACCTTTGGAATTAAATAATTACAGAAACAAAAACAACTTTTGTTTGAAGAGAAATGACTGGAGGTCTGGTTTGATCACATTTCTATTAACTTTACTCTCCAGCTATTAAACACAGGGCTTTTGCGCGTGATTTTGATTTATTTTACTTGCTCCAAATATAATCGAAAGGCTTTGAAGAAAGAAAGAAAAAAAAGCAGAACCCTCTAGGCCTATTCCCAGCATGTTGAGACATCACATTAGATCGCTATTGAGAAATAAATATATATTTTATTTATTTCAAACCTTATGGTTTATATCTTCAGAGAAAGACGGTTCCAGAACCCTTGATGACTTATACCTCTGACTGGACCTCTGCTTACACACATCTTAAAGCTCTGAGAAGTGAATTTTAAGCACATTACTTATAGAAAAGGAGGAACTGCTCAGGAATTAATTATGCATCATTTCCAAAGTTCTGAAATGGCAAGATGAGATTATTACTTTGAAACGCGTCCTATGAAAAGCGTTGACATTTATCTATATAGTGTTTGTTTGGAGTGTTGTAAACATTGCATGGTTTTGACATGATTTCAAGGACGTATAAGACGCTGCCTTACATTACCTGCTTGACTCTAAATAACAGGTTGACACATTTAGTTTGACAACACAAAGGATGTTTTAGAAGTTAAAAAGGCACTTATTTCCCTCGGGAGCCTGTAGAGAGCAGAAACGGACCGGCTGTTCTTAAAGCGTAGCTATTCTGAGAATAGGCTATTAAAATGGTTTGTCAGAGGTGACGGAAAGACCGGCTCTGTTGCCAGGGGTAACTGAAGCTAGTGGGACACGAGCACTTGATTTCAGCAGCTACGGCAGCGGTTGATAACTAACAGCTTTGGTCATGCGCCGAAAGGTAATCGTTTCCGGGGCTATAACCTGCCACAAAGTATGAATAGCTTATGTTGATGGGGTTGGGCGCTTTTTAAAACTCTGTCCTGGTGGAGACAATAACACACAATAATGAAGCAAGCAGGTCTAAGTCCATTATCGGGTACTTGACCTATTTATCACTTTTAATCTGCAAACAGGCAGCATATCAGGCAGATAGAGTTCCCTGTCATCCCCAAGGGAAGTGTGTATTTATGATTTACATTTTTCCACAATGAGATTATTACAATCCTCTGGTTTGTGGTTCTGAAAATCCTACTTGTATGTAGTTGTAAATGGCTCAATTGTAACTTTAAAAAAGATAAATAAATAAAAAAGACAGTGAAGAAACGCTGTGCTCAAAGATTTTTATAAAACAAGCAGGAAAATACAGAGCTTGTAAAAGTTCTTGCAGATACTGAGATTTTTTACATTTAATGTATTTTGGTTTAATTTTATGTGAAAAACCAATATAAAAGTAAAAGTGGGGAAACTTTATGTGGAGTAAAAGGAGGATGCATCTTTTTTTGTTTTTGTTTTTACATCTTAGTTACACAGCAAAGACAACTATATCTCTGAAGCAACTGCAGAGAGCCAAAGGTCCTTAGAAAAAAATAAAAATCAACAGGATAACAAATCTGATCTGCTTGAAGAATAGCTCCTGTTTGCAGTTTCTCACAGCAAGCCATGTAGGGGACACAAAATGTGGAAGAAGGCTTCTCATCCAATGAAATTTAGGTTTTTTTGGCCCACACGCAGAATCCTAAGTGTAGTTGAACTCTAGGATAGTTGATAGGAAGACGGATGAATCTGTCCTAGAAGAAATGCTGGAAAAGACATTCCAACATGTTTCAACAGGACAACAACACTAGATACCTGCAGCTGGAATTACAGCAAAATAGTTCAGAACAGAAAATATAAAACAAGACAGCCCAGTAAATGTCTGACCTGAATCAAACTGAGATCGTATTACGCTTGACAAGTGATGTCGAGTCTCCTATCCAATCCAATCCATTACGTGATGAATATCCAGGAGATTGAGCAAGTGGCTTTGTAAAGTATTGATATGGGATTAAATACAAATGCAAAACTTCACTTCGGTCATGCACCAAATTAATCATAAATTAATTTGTGTTATCAAATTATAATACCTATGACATGATATCCGAATAAAATACCTTGAACTTTGTGGCAGAAATAAGTTAAAAGGCTCTGTATCACTAAAAGGATGCAAGAGCATCAACCTAGATTTTTTTCTTTCATTAATATTTTTTCAAGTTTTGACCATCAGATGTTACTGTCAACATCCTGCTTCTTGTCTGCAGTATTTTGACACTTGTATGTGCTCAGCAACTCTTGTCTGTGGCTAACGCTCCTTTAACCCGCTCATCCTGTATTTGCACTCCCTCCTTCTAACTGACCCTCTCCCTGCCCCACTTCCACAGTGCCAGACTCTGCCAAGCTCGACCCCACCCCTCCTCTTCTCCCCGCCAACCCCGGTGCCATCCCACCCGTACCCCAAAGCAGTGGAAATGGGAAGCGCGCCCCCTCCGGATGCCAGCCGCAGACAACCCAGCAGCCGCAGACTTTGCTCCAGCAGCAGCAGCAGCAGCAGCAGCAGCAGCAGCAGCAGCAGCGCTACCTGCCCAGAGAGGTGCCACCGCGCTTCCGCCAGCAGGAGCAGAAGCAGCTGTTGAAGAGGGGCCAGCCTCTGCCTCCCGGGACCCTGCCTCTCCTTACCACAGGATATCCCGACACTAGTGAATCTGCAGCATCAACCGTAGCCATAAACCCCTCTCCGTCCTGTACCTCATCCTCCTCAGCCAGCTTGCCCACAGGTCAGCAGAGACACTTGACAAATCTCCACCTCTGCTATTAGTAAATGCTGCATAGGCTTGCAGAATGACGCTTGCTGTGTATGAGTGGAATATTGTTCTGAATTGCTTCAATTTTTTTGTCGTTGTGGGAGGACGTGGAGTAAAATCGCGTTCTTTGCGGTTCTTAAGGCTGTTATCATCATAAACCTCGTTTTCTAAAATGTTTACATTTCTAGACGAAAATAACATTTTACACTTTTAATTGAACATTAAAATCAATTTTAATTAACTTAAAAGTAAATGCATGCCAGCTACTTAAAACTTAACACACATTTTGCTTGATATTTTTTTTGGATACTAAAATGAAAATAAAAAAAAAAAGCAAATTTCTTTTAAAGGTGAATGGTCACCTATTTTTAATTTGGTACGAGCAGAAATACAAAATATTCTAAAATCTTTTTAGAGACTTGTTTTTTTTTTTTTGTTCTTTTTCAAAGAATTAACACAGTTACATCTGAAAGGTTTCTAGAATCATATGAGTAAAATTTTAACAGATATGTAGCAAAATAATTAATTGAATGTTCTTTTAAAGCTTCTTAAAATCTGCCTTTTTGTAAGCATTTTTTAAATAGCATGCATTTATATAATGAAAGATTTGTGCTTTACGTGGATATGAACTCAAATTCACACATTTCATCAGCTGAAGACAGTGACTGATTTTCTGCTTTTATTGATGGTCTTCTCTGCTCCAAGCTGGGTTTTCAAAAGCTACATTAAATGTCCAACTGTTCCCACATAACACACATAACTTTGAGCTTTTTATTTATTTCTAAACAACTATCTAACTCTTAAATGGCAAAACCATCTTCACATCTTGCAGTGTTGAGGTACTGTGCATATTGAAAACCTAATGCTGCCTCCTGGCTGCTTTCTTTTGATGGTCTGGCATCGTAGCGTATTTGTTTTTTTGTGGTTCCTGTCTGTCATTTGTGGATAAACGTCAAAGTGAGAGTTATTTTCTTCCTTCGTAAACTGAGCGCTTTGTTTTGAACGTCATAATCGATATCCAGCGTCATAGCGCTGGATGTACGCAGGTGTCTCCCAGATGTCTGTTGGTCTGCAGCGGAGCCTCGTCTGAGTTGGTCATATTAATTGCCACTTTATGAGTTTGTTCCTCTTCTACTGTTAATGGAATTAGCTGCTGTCTAGCCGCTGCTCAGAAACATTACTGCACCCAGCAGAGCAAAATATTTCAGTGCAGACGAAGCGACTTAACTTTTACCTGCCACTTCAAAAATGTACCTGCATGTTGACAGTAGTTTGTGCTAATCTATTTCCCTGATGATGCATTTTTTGTGCCTTAGATTGAACTCTCAATATTCTGACAGTGACTTTCTATTGATAAGTGGTCTCTTTCTATTTAACTTTGCTGAGTTTTTTTTCTTGGACTACATCTGCTGTGCCATGTGTTACGTTTTAGTTTTGTTTACCACTCTGCCTCTGGTTTTGTTCTTGTTAAACTCTGCTGAAGCATTTGGATCACAGGTGCTGCTGGCCACTGTTTATTCCTCACTTTGCCAGGCTGGGACTTAGAAACGGGGATTGAGGTAGATAAAAAGTAAACACAGCTGGCTATTTATTTTTTCTCCCTGTGTGTTTTCCTTCCTGTTGCTTTCATGCTTCTCCAAGTGATAATAGTCAATTATTTACCAATAATTATCTGGTGTTGATGAAGATCCCTCAGGGCCTTTTGCGTCATGTGAGTGATGCGGCTTAATTCTGTGTAACTGTCTCAGGGCATCACTCGGCTCCTCCTCTGATTCTGTGAATGCAGATTTATTTACATGGCGACGAGATGTTTACCCTCTCGTCGTCTCTCTCCCCTCCTCCTCCTTCCTCTGATTAACACCCTCGTTCTGCGCTCTGAGCTTCAGTGTTTCCTGTTTGGGAGGAGGAGCGATACGGAACGAGCTACTTGGCCCGCTGCCTCGGTGAGACCGAGAGAGAAGCAGAGAAAGAAGCAGAGAGCCGGAGTGGCAGAGGTCCAGGTCTGTGGGCTGAAGTGACTCATAGCTTACGGTAAAAGCTGCTGCTTCTCTCCGCCCCTCTCTGGCAGCCCAGCTCGGCTCTGCTTTTGCTCTCTGTGCGTCTTTGAACCGACGTGTTGCATTGGGGTAGAGAGAGAGAGAAGTCTACTTTCCTGACTAAAGACCGACTCTGTTTTATTCCCTCTGATAAAACGAGAGTTTTCAATGAGCCCAACTCTGTCCGTTTCCCACTGCTTGTCCTGAATCAGTCTTGTAAGCTTGCTACTGAAAATATGCAGCCCTACAGGTAAATATCGCCTTAGTCACATCCTGGTCACACAGCAGAGAGAAAGGTGGCCCCCTCCTCTCTTTGACCCATTGGTGATATTTAACAGTAGGAACACACTGGCTCCATTCATTGCCCTCCTTTCCACTTTTTCTCTCCATCTGCCTGACTCTGTGTTTCATTATCCAGCTACATGTGGATGTCTTAAAAAGCCAATCTGATAAACGTTTCTTGTGTATTTATATGCAACAAGAAAAAAAAGACAAACACAAGCATTTCCTTTCCTCCTAGATCAGAGGAACTTGTGGGTCATAGAGTATTTAATCTGGTGTGAAGGCCTGTAAACAGTGGAGTCTTGGTGTTTTTTTGCTTGATAATTGAATTTCATGCTAAGGATTTTAGATGTTAAAACTGCCCTTTTAATTTTAAGACAAAAGGAAATGTAGTTTCTTCCATTTCCTCTGTGTTTTGCAGGGATGTCATTTCCTTTTGGCACGTCAGTTGAACTCTGAATTCTTTGGCTCAATGTGGATAAGATGTTTTATGGAGTTTAACCTGCATGGAAGATGCTTTGTTAGACATTGAACACACCGGCTCTACGACGGCTCTGTGGGGAGACTTTTTATTTGATTTTAGCAGTGATCAGAGATGTCGTTACAAGAAATGACTCGAGGCTCGGTCTGCGGCTCACCTTCCATCAGGTGACCGAGACCTTGAGTCAATGTCCAGATGCCCTGCTGTCCATGTTGCGGTCTCCCTCTCCTGTTTACAAATAAATTCAAACTTAGTTTTCTTTCAAAAATGTTTCTCTCATCGTCTTTGTTTAGCAGCGAGGCAACCTGCGCTCGCAGCTTCCACTTTGACTGGTTTTGTTTAACTCTCGGCTCTTGTCTTAATGTGTTTGCGGCGTTGCTGGGAGGATTTACAGCTAACCGCCTTTGCATTTGTAAGACACTTTTGTTTATAGCTTGTAAAATAATTAACGACTTTTATATACCAGCGGGGAGCTGCCGATGTAACGGAACAACAAAAAAGCCTTCCCGGTGTAAACATGCCTCGATGTGTGCAAGAGCTGCGCCGCTAATGTGTTAATAGCTCGTCTGCTGGAGAAGAGGGTGCATGCACGATAGACTTGATGTACTCTTTAAGTCTGCTGATCATGCCGTAAAAGAGCCTTGGGAATCCCCTCAAAGAGGCCTGGGATGTCTTGTGATGTGATTAAACATCAGCTCTGTGTTAACCACAAATGTTCGACACTCGCTCTCTCTGTTTTTCTATGTTGGCTGACTTTCTCTCTGCTTTTTCCTCCTCTGACTTTGTCTGCGAAGCCCGGTCGTCTCTGACGCACGCGTTCTCCTCCGTCTCCAACATATCAAAAAAAAAACCAACTTGCACACTTTAGTTTGCCCTTAGGGTGGGAATTATTAGTCAGACCGCACATTCCATATTATGCCAATCTTCCTGTGATTCTAGACGTTTTTTCAATGTTACCTTTTTTTTTACGTAGCCAACAATCCATATCCCTGGGCACTTTAATGTTGAGGAGGTATAAAAGAAAGCTATTTTTAAACTTGAATGCTGAGAGGCGAGAAGGAATACAGAGAGGAGAACATGAAGTCCAGATGTCTTAGTTGTGTAGTTTCTTCATGACACAGTGCACCCTTCTGTTATCCTTTGGATTTTTCTTAATAATGTTATGATGAGACCAAACAAAAATGTACTGGATCTGAACATGTAGAAAATGTTCTTCTATAAATAATGCATCTCATTTTTCATTAGACTTTGTCACATTCAAAACACACATTAGAATGTAATCCTTAAATTAAAAATTGCTTCACATTGGGAAGTGGAAAGAAAAGGACACAGTTTTTTCAAATTGGTTACAAATAAAAGTATAAAAAAGTGCAGACATTTGTATTGATCCTCTTTTTAACTTAGCACCAGTTTTGTAAAACCTGCAAAAGACCTGAAACCTGGAAATAGTTTCTTCTTTAAGCAGGTCCTTAAACATACAACTAACACTATAATATAATCGTTTATATCAAATTATTTTCATGTTAGCCATCAAAGTCTAGACATAAAATCAAATTCAGAATCAGGTTTACATTTCTGTTCACCTTCTCTTTCCATTCAGTCCATTTCATCTTGAGTTATTTTACAAAGAGGAATGGGCAGACATTTCAGACTTTATAAGTAAAGCTGGTAGAGACAAACCACCAACAGGTTTGCAGTTGTAAATGCAGGGAAAGGTGCAATTACAACTAACCACTAACCAAATAAAAGCATTAACTAAGAAGGGCCTATTCTAAAGGGATACTAAAAACACTATATCTGCTGAAAACACTATATCTGTTTCCCTCCACTTCAGTTATACACTACTTTGTTTCGAATGAATTAGTCTAATATAAGTACTCATTGAAGGAACTGTATTGTGTTGAAGTCGCTGTTACTCTGCCTTCAGCTTCAGTGGTAAATTGTAACGGGTTATCCTGCATTATGTCCCCGCTTCAAAGAACTGCAGCAGCAATTTAGTGTTAAACATGGGCTTCACTTTACGGCTCCCAGCCTCAACCACAATAGTAATTTCAACTCATTCATGCATGTAAGCTGTTTCACTTCATATCTCAGTGAGTGACTTGTGTGTTGTGATGTTGCTTTACGATCAAATCAAGCCATTCCTAAAAGATCACGTTTTGATTGATCGTTATTGGGGGACCGCAGTACATCAACACAATGTGAACTTTCTAATCATCAGACAAAGAGGCAGTACATTTTTTGGGGAGTTCTGTATGTTCCCATCCAGCAGGATGTTCATCTGGCAGGCGGCATGCATTGTCAGCTCTGTACCATCTAGTCTCTCTGCCCTTCTGGGACTTCATTAAGCCAGGAACTGTACAGCTGAGGCCCATACCGTCCCTCTGGATTATTTCCTACTTCAGTTTCCAAACATCTTTAATTTTATTTTTATCTTACAGTCCTTTCTATCATACTCAACTACCATTCTCCCTTGTGAACATTTCAGCCAAAACAATCCTGGAGAGCAATTCTTTAAGATTATTCTAAAAAGTATAAATGAGCGCAATTATTGACAAGACGTATTAAATAAATGTAGCTAATTTTTGTAATTTCTACTTTATTTTTAGTTGTTTCTCTGATTTGTACAAAACACATGACAAAAAAGCCCTGCATCTTTTAGCCACAACCAAAAATGGGGGGAAAAAAACAAAAGAACATACATTTCAAGTAAGCCACGCGTTTGTTGCCTTCATACTTCAAGGAACGTCTATTAATAAAATAGCTTCTCAACTCAATTTATCTATAGTAATAATTGCAGCAGTAATTTAAAATGTCTAAAGCAACTAGAGCTCTGAATAACAATCCTGCAGAGTGATCTCTATTCATCTGGAAGTTATGAACATTGAGGATGATATGAAAAAAGGAAGAAGAAAACACTTAATGAGCCAAAGCAAAAAGGTGATGATGCCCACTGTTAAGTCCCCCAAAGATCTAAGATCCTTCTTAGAATGTTTGGTATCATGATCTCTTGAAATATCAGGACATCTAAACGAAAAATTTTATTGATTTTTACACAAAACTGACAATGACATAGTGTTTTAGATAGAAAATGACCTGAAATACATGACCAAAACAAAACAGAAATGATTGACCAGATTCTGATGATGCTTTGGGTCTCCTTAGTTGACAGGAGAAGGGGTGGAACCATGGCCATAATAGGACCCTGTTTTCCAACATTGACTTATTGTTGTGGTGTGAGGATGCCAGGATAATTTGTAAACAATAGCAGCATTGATCCAGTGGCCCCCTGTTCTCCTTCTTTTAGTAGCCTGCATGTCCTCCTCCTGCCCACACCACCCAGTTTTTCTTTTAGTATTTCTCTTTTTTGTCTGTTTCCCTGCATCTCTAGGACCTTATTTCTAATCTGCTCACAGATATCCAAAAAGTTAATGTGAGTTATGTTCAGATTACATCGTCGTAAAGCAGATTTTTCCTTTCAGAATCTCTGTAGCCTCACTTCATGTTTGATATGTGCTTTTCCATAAGCAAGCACGTGCAAATGTACGAAAACAAAACTCCCGAATCCAGAGTGGGCTTTTAAGAGGCTTCACTTGCTGTCGTTTGCCTGCTGCTGCTGTACAAGAGGCTTTCCATTGTGGGCGACACTGCTAATTGCAGACAGAGCCAAATATTTAGTCACCGATGGCGTTGAATGGATGAAAGATATGAGGGGAAGCCTGGAGAGGTACAAGTGTCCTCTTCTATGTTTTCTTTTGACTTGATTGAGAGTACTTTATGAAAGTCTAACCCGTTCCTCTCCGACAATCCCTTTCCCTCCCCCCAACCAGTCATGTTTCATTGCTTTTCCAGAAATGGAGAATATCCTCCGTCAGGACAGGAATAGAACGCGATATAAATAAAGCCAGAGGGAGTCAATAGAAGAGGACAGACCCAGCCAAAGCTGTGTTGGTGGGAGGGACGTAGCGAGACGGGTGAGGGAGGAAGGAAGGTGTGGAGGAGGTGGGATGGGGGTTGTTTCATGCCGCGCAAGAGCTGTGCAACTTCTTGGCAGCATTTCAGAAATGAGCCTCAGAAGCTTGTCGAGCCGAGCAGACATATTGAGACAAGGATGGTCGCTGCGTTGCACAAAACCTAGCTCTTTGCAGGATGGTTGGGAGGCACCTCTCCACAGGTATTTTACTGCTGTCTGTCCTCTTTTTTTTTTCTTTCTCCTGTCTGTGTTTTTCTCGTCTGTCCGTCTCTTCTGCGTTGTTTTGGCAGCTTGTATATACGTACAGTCTGAATGACTTTTTATTTTTTTTGCCATTTCAGCTGCAGCGACAGTGCATTTCGAGTGTGCAGCGTTGAGTTGCTGCGTGTCGCGTTTATCGTTGCGAGCGAGATGTGTGTTTTTGAAGCAGTAGTGGAGCTGCAGACAGTAGATCAGAGGCTTTTTGGCTCTCATTCAGTACTGAGAAAATGGCGGTCCTGCACTTTACAGCAGAAAGAGACGCTACAGAACGACAGCGCTGTGTGTCAGAAACACAGTGCCCTGCTTCCCTCCTCCCTCCCTGCTCTCTCACCATATCCTCTCTCCCTTTTATGTAGTGGCGAGCGTTGTGGTAAGCTTGAAAACAGGAGGTGCCACACAAATATTGTCACTTCCCTCATGTAGTTGTGACATAGTTGCCGTATTTGCATGTAAACTATATGTACATGTGAAATGGGGGTATGTAAACAAGAACCAATGCAGCACGAGGGGCAGCTGTAATCATGCAGTAATGCTGCATTACCTTCGTAATCATAGTCCCCAATGTTCTGTAATCGTAAACGCTTTACTTTGTTAGAGCAGTTTTACAAGACGGGGGTTGAAATTGTTCCAAGGAAACAAAGTAGTTATGCTTCATGCTAAGTAAAGGTCATGTTTGTTGCAGTTTGAAGTTGTTAAGCTAGAGATGACCAAGCTGTAGGAGCTCATCCTTGATTGAGTCTGACCTGGTATTCAAATGTAAAAGCTGTTTTGTGGTGAAGTGTGTAACACCAGAAAAACCCCCAAAAAACTACAATGCACTGTGATCTACTTTATTTTGAAATAAAACCTGCAAAACTGACTTTAATATAAATATGACTAGTGCACTGTAACTTGAAAGTAAAACGTATGTTTAAAAGTGATTCTGCAGAATTGCTCAAAACTTGCACCGTAACAGTCATTGTTGATCAACAGATTTTTAATCTAAGTGGTTTCTGTTTCGACCAATAGGTCTCTGTTTGTACAAAAACAAACAGAGATACAAAAACATTTGTTGCCACTTGCGCTTAGGAGTTAGAAAACCTTAGAATTATTGAAAATTCGGACCTTGAAATATTTGATGTCGGCATATTTATTCAGCGTGGGGGAAAGTCTTATGTCAAGAAACCATTTTTAATCAAAACACTGATGGCACAGTACTTGGCATCTCAATTGTCGGTACGTTGATCAACCCCTTCTTAATTAATAGGACAGCTTTATGTCCTGTCCTGTTAGCTTTGACACAGTTTGTGAATACATAGTGGGTTGTGTGATTATTCAACCAGATCTTCAACCAGACTTATCAGTGCTTTCATATTCATCTTTTTGTTTCACACCAGACCCAACTGGAGCACTGCTGAAATTTCTGTCTTGGCTTCATCTGACCAAATCATACTCTTCTAGTTTAAGTCAGTGGGGAATGTTGGGAAGTCTGTATGTTTACGTTTATCATGGTAGGACAAGAAAGGCTTTTCTTGGAGTCCCTCCGAAACAATCAGGCATGAAAATTATCTAATGGATGATATGAAAACCCCTGAGATTCAAATATTTGCTGTGCTTTCCAACATCAGGCTTTGGGAAATATTTTTTACTTCTCTTTCAAAATACAAACTATGATTTAATTTTAAAAAATGGGAATACGGAGGATACCAATTGTTGTGGCACTATTGAACTTGTTAAAACCAGTTATTTCTTAACATGTTTCATACTGACTAAATTTACTCCAGTTAAATATTGGATTTTTAAGTTTTTAGTTCGACATTATGGTAATGCAATAAAAAAATACATTTTAAAGCATTTTACACATCAATAGATGCTTACATTGTCTTTTAGCCTTAGTTATCTGTATGTTATGAAAATGTGAAATCATGTCTGTCTGCCCTCATTTCTGATTGGTTTTTGTTCTTTTTCTCTCTTTATGTTCACAGTACTGCCCCCGCATAGTGGCCAAGGAACCCAGTATGATAACCCCCCCTGGGGACACCTGCCAGCCAACAGAAGTGCCACAAGTGCTGCATCTTCCACCAGTCCCAGTGGCTGGGATCAACTGATAATTGACCAGAAGGACTCAGAGGCTTGGCCTTCTATTACTCTCAGTCAGAGCCAGGCTTCTCCAGCAGGATGCCCTTTGGACACTGACCCTGGTCACCTGACCACCAGCAGCAGTAGTTCAAGCAGTAGTTGTAGTGCAGTGAGTATGGCCACGGGAGCCAATAGTCAGACAGGCCACTTCCCTGCCAACCACCTTAACAGCAAAGCCAACAGTGGGGCTAGCCCTGTCAATCATACTGGAACCAGCATGCTCTCTAGCCAGGTTGCAACCAATCGTAGTTGGGGATCTGGGCCAGGACCTTCTCATTGCCCCCCTCAGTCCTCAGTGGGTAATGAAGGGAAGTGTGATAGCCCAGTAGGAGGGGGCAGCAGGGGTTGGGGTTCCTCTTCATCGTGCTCCACCACCAACTTTAACTTGAACCTAAACCCTAATGCCAACCCATCTGCATGGCCCGTGTTGGGGCATGATGGAGGAGGCACAGGGGGAGGCAGCTCAGGTGGAGCCAACACCATTTCATCTCCTCAACCCACACCTAATCTCTGTAACCCTCCTGGTCCCCCAACAGCCCAAACCAGTGCCTGTTCTGGAGCCAACAATAACAGCAAGTCTTCTGGGATTGGCAGCGCATGGGGTACCATAATGACTTCTGACGAGTCACACCTCACTCCATCCACGAATGTGTCTTTCAGTTCTGAACCTCAAAACCTTAAAACTGATGGACCAAATCAGACTAAAAAACAAGAACCTCCTAGCCCGATCCAAAACTTGTCTGGTTGGGGCAGCTCACCTGTAGGCTTGGGTTCTATGGGGCAGCCTCAACCAGGGGGTTCACAGGTCAACGGAGAAGATGGCAACTCCTTGTGGGGTAATGGTGGCAATTCAAAGCCAACTTCGTCAAAGGAAGGACCTGGCTGGGATTCCGCTTGGGGCAATGTGGGAGGTGGAACTGTAAAGTCTGGAGGCTGGAGTGAACAGTCCAGTGGAGACTGGGGGAAACAGCATAGCGAAGATGCCCAGGGAGGCTGGGATACGCCCAGCTCTCCTCCCCAGGATTCACAAGCCAATACTTGGAGCAGAGCTGTGAGCACAGCTGGTGCCAGTGAAGGGAGCAGTGACAGCATGGAAGGATATCCCCAACAGAGAGATCGCCCAACCAGAGAGAAAACAGTTCCTCTGATGCCTGCCCAGGATCTGGACCCCAGGGTGCTGTGCAACACTGGCTGGGGTCAGACTCCTGTCCGCCAGCACACAACCTGG
This sequence comes from Micropoecilia bifurca, assembly GCA_903067075.1. NCBI lineage: Eukaryota > Metazoa > Chordata > Actinopteri > Cyprinodontiformes > Poeciliidae > Micropoecilia > Micropoecilia bifurca. The sequence goes on from CAEGAF010003908.1 coordinate 26,513, forward strand.
GACATGGATGATTCTAAACGCAAGAATGACGCTGGCACTGATTCATGGGGTTCTGGGCCTACAGCTCCAAGCAATGTCCAGGGACCCTCAAACACTAACACGGGCCCCGCTCCGCGGTCTGACTCTGGGAACAAAAATGATGTGCCTGGTTCACAGGGACCTTCTGGCTGGGGTGGAAGCATGGCTGCTTCACATGCGCCCAGTTCCGGTTGGGGAGACACACCCACCAATGTAAAGCACCCAGTAGGGCCTAGTGGATGGGGTAACCCTCCAACAGGAACCCCTTCCAACAGCATACCCAAGAGCGGGGCTCAATCTTGGGGGGAGGAGAAATCATCTGGCTGGGATGATTCACAAGGCAAGTCAACATCCCAGAGCTGGGGAGAGCAACCCAAACCATCCAACTCCTGGGGCAGCAGTGGAGGAAGCAATAACACTGGCGACTGGGGAGAACCAGAAGAGAGTAAAAAGAGCTCCTCTGGCCCTGACTGGAAAGGAGAATCAGGAAACTGGAAGGAAAACAAACGAGATTGGGGAATGTCTTCTTCAGGACATGGAGGTTCTGGAGCTGGAAACAGTGGAGGCTGGGGTGACTCCGCACCTCAGCGCCCTTGTGGTCCCCCTCAAGGCTGGATGGGCAAGCCTCAGGACGGGCCCAGCAGTAATAGCGGAGGAGGGACTATGGGCTCTTGGGGTGGCCCCGGCTCTGTGAAGCAGGGTGCGTCCTGGGGCGGTGGTAAGAAAGAACCCTCAAATGAGACGACAGGCTGGGAAGAGCCTTCTCCGCCTTCTATCCGTCGCAAGATGGAGATAGATGACGGGACCTCGGCCTGGGGGGACCCCGGTACCTACAATAAAGCAGTCAACCTGTGGGACAGGAACAACCCAGGGGTGGTCCAGGCTAAAGTTACCACAGGAGGTAGTAACCCTCCAGGTCCTAGCAATAACCATCCCCACACTCACAATCACTCCTACCATGGGCCACCTGCACCTTTACAGAACCACAGCCAAAACGCTCAAAACCCAGGCCCAGCCAGCGGGGCCGCAGATCCTTCAGTGCAACACCAGTCTGGAACATCTCACATCAGGGGTCCTCTGATAGCTCAAGGTAAGATAAACTATTGACAAAACCTTACAATAAGCTACGGTGAAACCTGGCTGGATTCACTAACTCTGTGTATTTGTTCTGAAATATTCCAGAATTGAAATCTCTTCTTTCTCACTCTTTGAAGTGCCAAACATAAAAGCTGCTCAGGTAGTTAGCACAGTGCACCCTTAAGCTCCAATCTGTTGATCCACTTAAGGTAAAATCTTGACCTAGTTTGTACCATTTGGATTTACTCCTAATCGGTGCGGCTCTGGTAACTCCGGCCATCCAGCCAGCTCCTCACAATGGAGAACATGACTTCAGCGGTGGCCTTGGCAATCAGAGACTGTGCAGAAAAAGGGTTTACAATAATGCCATGTAAAAATGTACCACAAACGGTTTGAATCAGATCAGAAGTGATTATTTGGAAGCCACCATCTGTCAGTAATTGAGCTGAAGGAGGTGGCTGCAAGCCCCCAGGCGGCTAGTAAGGGCAGATGCCCCCTGCTGTTCCCCATTAGAATATACCTGCTGTTCCTGCTGGTAAATGAACGTCATACCAGGCATTTTTATTTGTTTCTTAACATGAAGCGAATTAAAAATAAGGAACAATAACTTTTGTGTTCATCACAAAGTGTTGGATTAAAATAAGAAAATGTATATCTTGCAAATCTGTGTATGGTAGTTTCTGGCAGGTCCTACCAGAAGGTTGGATGTTAACTATAATTTTGGAGCAGCTTTTAGGACCTGACCTTTTCCTAGTGGGAGAGCTAAGTTGGGCCTGGCATTGCTGCAGGCGTACTGGCGTAGTGCTTCTCATGCCAAAACTCACTGGGATGAGCCAGATCCTAAATGGACCCTGCCTACTTCTATCCACAGTCCTGCTCAGCCAAGCCATCTTCTACCTCCCTCCCTGCCTGCCTAGCTGGCACTCCTGTCTAAACATGTGATAAACGTCTGACAGACTTGTTTGTGTTTCGTAAAACACTGTTACAACCCATTTTTCTAAAATGATTTAAAGGCACCAGTTGTTCCTCGTTTTATTTTACACGCTAGTGAGTTGATCCCCTTGGGGTAGATTAGATATCTTATAAGTCATAAGGCACAAAACACATTAAAATACAACAGTCATGAAAAAATAGTGTGTGTGTGTATATATATATATATATATATATATATATATATATATATTTATATATCTATATGTGTTAACAGGCCTCG
>CAEGAF010003916.1:0-21435 GCA_903067075.1 Micropoecilia bifurca
AATAAATAAATAAATAAATAAATAAATAAATAAATAAATAAATAAATAAATAAATAAATAAATAAATAAATAAATAATTTTTTTTTCTAATGACAAGACTTTGTACAAGCACAAGATACCATTTTGTTTGCTCCCATTGTCACAGATCACTCAAAATTATGTAATTCATTTATTTTGACTTTAACATAAATGTTTCACAAACTAAAGGCTCTTTCATATGAGAGCCCTGCTCTTTTTTCAGCCCGTGCTCTGCAATGCAGTTTGTACCCTATCAAAGAAAAGTCATCCCCAAACAGAAAGACAATTTAAGTGCAGAGGAGTTGATGGCCTCCTGTTGCCCTGCTGAGAGGTTTTTCATGTAGAGGTGATAATTTAAATCTGAGGAGAAACGCAGAGTGTGATAAACGTTGTCATAACCCACCATTTCTAGAGGAATGGTGTGACAGAAAAGCATCAGCTTTAAATAAGTGTTGAAAGGTCAGACACAATTTCAGTTGTTTTCTTGGGGGGGAAAGCACATTATTCATCATTTTCTTTCCAGAAATCCACCTATTTATTTCACATTGTTTTTCAAACCTACTGAGAACAGTAGCTTAGAACTAATGAGACTCAGAGAAAAAAATGTCAAGAATGACAAGAATGAAGGTCATTCTTGTTTCCTTAATGTTTGCATCTTCACCTCATAACTTACCTCCCCTGAAGCTGTACTTCACCATCCTATCTGTCTCCAGGAGCTCATAAACTTCTTATTCAAGACTATTGCTGTAATTACAGCACATTAGTCTTCAAAACAAGCCATTAATGCAGTAATAGCTTCTTGCCTGGTGGCAGATAGAATAAATAAATATTTTTCCTTCTTTCTCTCTTAGAGCAATTGAATTATTTTATGATCTATTTCTAAATGAAAAGATTCATATCCATGGGATACAGCAGAGTAGTGGTGGATATTAAACATTTGCAAGAAGCAGTTTGAATACTGGCTGCCGTTTTCTCAGCCAAACAGCTTCCTTACATGAGGCTTCGTTTGCAATGAGGTGACTGGGGGTCTGCTTGGGTAATTTTGAAATGACAATGGCTGTTCTATCTGAATGAGAATTTGCCATTGCAGTGTTTTAGTAAGACAATGTCAATGACTGGCGTTGTCCAGTTTTTCCTTTGATGAGGTCCAATCAATAATCTGTAGGTGATCAACAGAGAAAAAAAAATACCATCAAAACTGAAAACGTCCATATTTTTCGTAAATAACTGCATCAATACAAATATTTATTTGTTTTTGGTGGCTGCTAAAACTGAGTTACATATTAAGACGGTTTCATGTGTTAACTGAGATAATCATGCATTTTTTTTCATTTCACCTTGGATTTTAAACCTCATAAAAAACAAGTAGCACACATTTTCCTCTATTTGTTGCACAGTAATAGCTAAACTAAAGCACCATTGACACCTCTATGAATTGTGATTTTAGCAAATGTGACGAGCGACTCCATTCGTAAAAATCACAATTTACGTTTTCTGAATTTTCGTCTTACAATCTGAGCTCAGTAAATCCTGCTATCATCATCTCATGTTTTCACCGTGTCAGGGGCTGCTGACTGCTTTTGCCAAAAGTAGTTATCTTCTAAGCAGCTGAAACATAATATCCTCAGCTGTACTTTTCCAGATATGTTTGTTAATTGGCTCATTGTCTTAGGCTTGGCTTGGAAGGGAACGTCTCAGGTCTTTTCAGATTCTCCAGCTGCCTATCATGTATCCAATGTTCCTTTCAGCTAATGTGGTTCTGCACATTCTGTAGATCACATCTTTGGCAGGAGAATTCCCCCTTGCAACCACAACAGTGAGCAAATTGCCGCCATGATCAACTGCACCAAGCTCTCACTTGTTTGCCCTTTATGTGCTGGCACTGACTCAAAAAGGCCTTTTGCAACCTCACTTAGATAAGAACGAGACAGAGCCAGTCTGCTCTCCTCGCCTTTTGTTCTCAGAGTTTCCAATAAAAGAAAACACACATTTTCCATCTTGATTGTCTCTTGTTTGATGTGGATGAAGCAGGATGCTTCTTGTGTTGCTGCTTCAAAGAGACCTTGCGATGTTCATGAAAAGTGTAGTGCTTCAGGGGTCCTTTCTGACTTTATTGGGCTGGGTGTCCTCCCTTAAAATTCCTTTGCTTCAATCACTCCAGAAAGCGAAATTTGAAAGTTAAACACTGACACAAATGTTAATGTGCCCGGCCCACACCTTAAAGGCTGACTAATTGGCATTCCACCCTTCACTTTTAACACTGGCGTGCAAAGACCCATTGCACTTTTCTTCAAGCAGTCAAAATTCATCCAATTCCTCGGCCAAGAGAAAGATTCAGATGCTCATAAAAGAATGTAGCTTCCCTTCGACATTCATGTCAGAACCTGTAGTGCCCTGATGTTGAGGCCATATGTGGACCAACGGTAGAATATTTCATGTGACGGTAATAAGTGTGTGCAGTATGGATAACTTCATAGTGTGCAGCAGATCAAGAACAGATAAGAGATAGTCATGATTACAGCAATGTCTAACCAAAAATGAGAGTGCTGCACAGGAAATGTGAAGATGCGTACGCACCTACACACACAGACACACACACACACACACAATACACTTTGCTTGCTTTGCTTTGGTTGAGGTAATCAAAAAGCTGAGGTAATCAGAAAGCTTCTTGCTGCAAGTAATCTGCAACAACCACAAGACAACCCCACAGGTAAGTCTCATTCTAATGACCTCAAATAGTAAGTTACATGTGAAAGACTTTGTAACATGTGGCTATGACCATGAATTCACATTAGTGAATGACTTTTTAAAGGAAAAGTGTCAACGACAAAATGATAGCCACAAATGAAAATCAGGTTAAATCAGATTTTAACAGATGCACTTCATCTGATAAAATCACGTTCTGTGCTGTTTCTGGTTACACCAGAGTTCCCTTGGGGGAGCTGCAGAGTTCCCCTGGGATTTTTGTGAGCGAAAAAAACTACGTCCACAAGTCTGGTGTTCATGGAGGAATGCAATGAAAAGAAAACCCTTGTAATAATATAGCCATTATAAGTCTCACTACACCGTGGATTGAGATGACTATCCTCATGGTGAAACATAGTAATGGCAGCATCAGGCTTTGGGAAAGTTACAAGCGTAAACCCAACAATACATCCTTGCCCATTTAATCTGGCTGAATTTCAAATAAAGTGGAATTTGTGAGAACATGTGGAAAAGTTCAAGTTGTCTGAATACTTCTGCAAGTCATTCCATCCATCATAAACCTACATGTGTGTTTGTATTAGAAAGTATTTTTCAGTTATTTGTCTAAAATAATCAGGAGCATTGATTTTAATATAGTCAAATTCACTATCAGAACAAATTTATCAGTTTATTTTAACTAAAAAAAGCTGAAAAAAATAAAGTTGTGAAACTAACAAAAGTTTCTTGAAAAAAATGCACAAATACACTGATAAGTGTATAGTAAAATTACCTATTTTTTTCTGTCCTGCGAGAAAAGACATACCATCCAGACCTCCATTAAACTGAAACAGATCTAAAGGGAGCGGTTTTCCAGGATCCCCTCTTTCAAAGGGAGGGTGAAACCTCCTGCTGCCGGGCTCATGGCAGGGCAGGGAGCGAAGCATTCCTCTCATAGTTTGAAACACCTCTCCTGCTTTTACATACGTCACGTCTGCTCGATAAAAGGGGATTGAGTCTAAAAGGAAGAGCTCACTGGCAGCTTTAGCCAATTCTGATCAGGAGAGTTGGTTTGGGAAGATGTGGAAGATCTTTGTAGCTGTGACCTTCTGCTTTACTCTGGTAAGGAAGTAATAGCTGTTTCTTCATACATGATGTTTGTTTGGTTATTTTTAATAATTGACTTTTTGTTTGGAAAGTGATGAAGTCTTTCACCTCAGGTGTCAGCCTCGTGCCCAGAAGCCTGCCAGTGTCCTCCTGACGTCCCTGTTTGTGCAGCAGGGGTAAGTCTAATGCTGGACAGCTGCGGCTGCTGCAAGGTCTGTGCAGGGCAGCTCTATGACGACTGCAGCAAAACTCAACCGTGCGACACTGCAAAGGGACTGGAGTGCAATTTCGGGGGCAAATCTGATTTAGCACCTGGCATCTGTCGAGGCACGCTGGCTTCTGCTCCTCTCTTGGTCCAACTTAAATGTCTATTCCCTCTCCCCAGCACCTGACCTTTCCCATTTCTTCTCAATAGCTAAGTCAGATGGGAGAAGCTGCGAGTTCAACGGCAGGATGTTCCAGAATGGGGAAACCTTCCAGCCAAACTGCAGATATCAGTGCACATGCATGGATGGATCCGTCGGGTGCGTCTCGCTTTGCACTCGTGACCTTTCGACGTACCGAGTGGGCTGTGAAAAACTGAGGAGGGTTAAAGTGAAAGGACAGTGCTGTGGACAACTCATCTGCCTCGATGATGCAAACACAGGAAGGTCTGGGTCGAGGAAACGCAGCCGAAAGTACAAGCAAGACCCATCTGATGGCGACTTTTCTAACAAGAACGATCCTCCACATGTTTGGAGAGGAGAATTAACAGGTGAGTATTGTTCTGTTTCTGACACTGTTAAAACAGAATGGGTCCCGTTCAACTTAAATGGTTAATTTTAGCTTTTAGGAGTCGTCCAAAGAGGCTTGAAACAGGAGTCCTGTGTCAGCCTCAGACCACAGCCTGGTCGCCCTGCTCCAAATCCTGTGGTCATGGAGTTTCCTCCAGGATGACCAACAATATCAAGTGCAAACTGGTTACTGAAACTCAGATCTGTGAGATCCAACCCTGCAAGGAAATCCTCCAAAAGGTACTCTTGCTATGTCCTCCAATGTCGGTTATACATAAAATTTCAGATTTATTTCTGCAAAAGAATTTAGAGAAAGTTTTCCACAACTTTGTTCAACATCTAAAGTCTAGGTTTTTACATTTTGTTCCACAGGAAGCTGGGAAATGTAAGGGGAAGGCTGTCCTTCCAATCCAAATGTCCTATGGTGGTTGTCATAGCCTGAAGACATTCCAGCCGAAACACTGCAGGTCCTGCTTAGACGGCCGATTCTGTCGGCCTCACAGGACCCGGACGCCAACTGTCCGTTTCAAATGCAAGTCTGGACAGACTTTAGGGAGAAGGTAGTGATGACTGGATCTTGCCTGTGTGACTTGAACTTCTCCAAGAGCAGTAAAAGGTTCCTCACCCTCTATGGACGTTTTAATACGATTCAGAAACTCTAACTGTGAATCTGTGAACAATTTGAATGAAAACTATTATTCTGGAATTAGCTTTGTGGCATTGGAGAATTGTGAAACATTTCATGTTGTGAAATTTTGGGTCTTTTTCTCTGAACTCGTCACTTATAATTCTTTAAACATCAATTTAATGCTTAAGTTTCTGTCATTGACAAACCAAAACATGACACATTGGCCAGCCCAGCGAGTAAATTAGTATGATACCAACACAATACCAAAGGCTTCTTTTCATTTATTTAATGTGACATTATTCTAAAACTGACAAACAATCATACCAGTTTACAAGACAAGAGAACGGAACGATGCCAAGTTTCAAAATGTAAGAAACCAAATGCATCGAACACAAAACCACAAGTGCAGTTTTCCTATGACTCTTAATGGGATCTTTTTATTTTAAAAGGTCATCCAAGAACACAGAGATCTAGTACACAATAGTTTATGAGGTCTTAGAGATTATGACGGATAACAGTGACGGTAAAGGATAAAAAAAAGACTATTGTTTTTATTTAAATCCAGAAAATCTAGCCACAGTAATCCACTGCCATTACAAGATGAGTTTGGGAAATATCCCAACGTTTTCAGTTATTCAGTAATTGTGTTTGCAAACCAGCAACATCTTCACAACTAAATTAATTCACAGCCTCACTAATCTCATACCAGCTGAGAAGGAAAAGGAAAATATGCACCACTACCTCTCACAAATCACTGCAAAAACAGACTTTTTTTTGTCTTTGAGTCATTGGAAGAGCAGATTTGTGAAGATTAAAAATATCCTAACCACCGCTGATGTTTTGATACATTCCCCTGCGACTTAACTGTTGCATACAAAACAAGTTACATATGAACATGCAAAAATAATAAACAGTACATGTCTGTTTGCAAAACTGCAACCTACAAAAGAGAGTAAAACACCAGAACTGGTTCAATCTGATAACTTTATGATAAAGTATTATGAGTGTTTAAGGAGGCAAATCTCTAGTGCAAATATAAATCTCGTGTTTTCATGTTTATAAGCTGCACTTAGAAGAAATTTTAAAAAATTACAACTTCATCTAAGATCAATATGGTTTTCTTTAGATTGTTATCAAATTTCAGTGTTCCTGAGAAATAAAATGCATTTTTGTGTATAAAGCTGAGACCAGAGAGAGATAACACTGCATGGTAATGAGGGCATGCAGGTTATTTTTCTTAGATCTCCAACAAGACATAAGGTAAATTAAGGAACATGTTTCTAGTAAAAAAGCAAACAAACAATCCATATACCATTCACCAAAGACAAAATAAAAATAAAATAATGTCCAACATGTGGGAAACCTAAGTTAATCAGATTTGACAATTGATCTATACTTGACATGATGCAAGCTCAGGACTGGGAACCAATCGTGTGTGGAAAGAAAACAGAAGTCATTAACCAACTGGCTACTGGGAAGATAAAAAGCTTAGAAACAGAAATCCATCTGTCCCTTGACCTTAAACCATCTGCCCAATCTGAAGATGCATCCTTACACCCTGACAATATACTAAACACAGGAAGTGGAAACCTTCTCTGTGCAACACCCTGTATTTTCAGCCAGCTTCCTGTCATCAACAAACAGAGAGTCTTAGTTTTCTAAATCCCCTCCACCAGCGCTTAATTATCCTCAGCGAAATGTTTGAGGTTCTGACCTCTCAACTCTTTGAAACAAAGACTTAACATTCAGAGTCCACAGAAAACACAAACCACATCCTTAAAGCCACAAAAATGTGCTTCAAGACTTTAGATATGTCTTCTACAACTTAAATTATTAAAATAAAGAGTCGTACTGCTGTAGTCAATAGCATAGAAGGAAATTTGACCGTTAGGCATTATTGTTCAAATTTTACATTGTAGAAATACTAATAATCGGAAGAAAATTTTTGGACAAAACTATTTACCATTCATCATTCTAGTTTCCAGATTAACTTAGATGTTTTTGTTTTCAACAACCTTCTCTTAAAAGAGTAGAAAAATCAGCCACATCACCAGAGTGCACAGATGAGGAGCATTTTTTTCTGCTGCGCCATTTTAACAATGTTGAAAAATGTAGCTCCAGGATTTAGCACCTTTACAGAGAATCAATTTAACAAAATATAAAATGGTCTTTGGACTTGAGCTAAAATAGCTATCGAAACCTCTATAAATCTGGGATTATCACCATTATCACCATATGCAGCAGTTATTGCCTCTCAATAAAATGTCTTTATCCTGACTCTCACTTGATATAAATATTACAATGTGCACACACACAAAATGCAAATCATCATTTTAAGAAATACGATGATCCAAAAGCTGATGTTTGTAGCCCTTCATCAAAAATTGTTAAGTAAGATTTTTTGAGAAAATCAACGTAATTCTGAATGCTGCGTTTGTGGTTCTCTGATTGGTCCAGACTGAGCTGGAGGTTCTTCAGACGCACCTCAAACTGTTTCTCCGCCTGAAGATGGATGACAGACAAGCAGTAGTTTATTTGGACATCAGCTCGACTATCAGACATCGCATCATTTGCTGGCATGAAAAGGAGAATGTTTTAGAAATGCGATGCTCACATTTTGCTTGCTCTCACGAAGAAGCTTCAGCTCATTATTCCTTCTGTTCTGCTCAGCCTGAAGCTGCAGGATCTTCGCCTGCAGGGCCTCTTCTCTGGAGGAAGTCTGGCTTTTTACTTTAATCACCTGGGACAAATGAATGAATGAAAGCTAATTGTTTCTTTTAATCTGAGCAAAACTCTCTTTGTCTTTCAAAGCTTGACAGGACAACTGTTGAGGCTCACCTGTACTCTGACATCCGACAAAGCAGCTTCCAGCTGCCGATTCAGAGCCTGACACTCTGAGGAGCGCTGATCCAGCTGCCGGTTGCTGTAGCTTAGGGCCTCATCCTGAGCCGCCAGCTTCCGGACCAGCTCCAGGTTCTCCTGCTGCATCTGGTCGATTTTTCTGAAGAGGAAAGGTATTTGTGTCTACTCCAAACTACTGGTGTTAAACTCCAGCACTCAATTCCTTGTGTCCTGCAGCCTTTAGACGCTGCTTCAACACACCTAAATCAAATTATGTGTTCATTAGTGGGATAATTTAGCTACAATGTAACTAAATTACATTGGAGTAATTTAGCTACACTGTAGTGGGGTCACATTAAAAATCAGTAGCTGCACTTGAGGACTGGAGTTTGACACTAATGGTTAATTCCAAAGCTGATTGGTTTGCTGCAAAGGCCCAAATCAAATAAAAGAAATTTGTGGCAAGACTCAAAATAAAAGCACAAACACAGACTCCCCATTCAATCTAACTGAGCTTAAGTTGTTTGTCAAAGATGAACAGCCAAACATTTCTGCCACTAGATGTACAAAGCTGATAGAAACATACATCTGTGGACTGGTCAGTAAAGCAAAGGTCGGTTCAGCCACTGTGTGTCTTCTTACCTTTGGAGAGAATTCACTTTTTCTTGTACCTTCATATTGGCTTCATGAACAGAATCCTTCACCTCCAGAGATGATGTCAGCTGCTTACTTTGAGTCTCCATCTGCAAATAGAAATGGTGTAATTCAGAGGCGCAGTGCTTGGATGAAGGGAAACCGTTCAAAAGTGGAAAATAATTATTTAGCGAATACATTATGTGGGAGACACAATGAAAGTGATGGAGAACTCACACAGCACAAACACTTCAAAATATACAAGGGGTGCATTTTCTACACTGCAAACAGGTGTTTTTTGTTGTTGGTTGCAACCAGACAAACCATCCAGATAAGGAAGAACAACAGAGACACAGGGGGGTGTACTACCACCTAGTGGCAAGATATGTGTAAATGAGTTTTACGTGTTACGTCTGATGACAACAGCTGACATTGCACACCTTAAACTGCAGTTCCTTAATGGACTCTGATTTTTCCGAACACTGCCTCTCCAACCTGCGCAGGTTCTCCTGGCATTGGAGGAGATTCTGCTCGGCTTCACCCAGTAACTCAGGGTAAACTCTCAGCTCCTCTATGCGTCCCTGCAGCTCCTGCCTCACCTGGGCTCCAGGGTGGGTCCAGTGCAGGGAACAGGCACAGCATAGAGACACTTTTAAGTTTGCAAAGCTCCCCATCCGTGCTACTTGGACTGAGAAGATTTACACTGTGTTAGGTTGTTAAAACAAACTATTTGAGGGTTTTGCAGAAGAGATCTAACGGCATAATGAAAGGCAATTTATCAGCAAAAAAGAGAGAGATGTTGAGCTGTTTATATTAGAAAAAGTATAATAGTTATGCGAGAATTTCTGCTTCAATCAACCGATAGTCATTAATTGCTAACCGGGATTAAAATATGGAGGTGGGAATACCTTCTCAACTTCTGTCTCTTTCACGTCTTGTGTTGTTCTTGTTTCCCTCAACAGATTTGCATATTTTATTTGAAGGCTGTCGATCTCAGCTTTGAGTTCTGCAACCTAGACAGAGGAAAAAAAAATCAGTTGAGTCTCAACAGAGTTCCTATAATGTGGCCACATTTTTCTGTTGTTTTGTCAGTTTATTGCTTCATGAATATTTGAGTACAAAACATTCAGTTAGTTGGGTTTTATTAGCATTTTCACAAATGAGCAAACAACACAGGACTGAACCTGGTTGCTGATTCAGCAGTGCGGCGAAGGGATATCTTACCATTTTGGAAGTTAAAATGTAAATGATTATATCAAATCTGGACTGAGCAATCCAAGATCAAACAGATTATTTAAATTATAGTTTGTAATCAGCAATAAACCCCACCGAAAAAAAAACCTTGTGCTCATTTTAAGAAAAGTTAAACAAAAGAAAAGGAAAAAAAAACCCTGACATATTCTTTAAGTTTGACTTGAACCCAAGTTGTGAAGTGGCCGATCAAAAATGAATATCATCATCCTAAATATAAACCAAAGTTAACCTCCCTTCAAAGCCTAAAGAACACAGACCTGAAAGTGACATTGTTCCGTTTCATGTTCCTTTTCTAGCAAGATGGTCTTCTCTTCAACGAGCGCCGACTCACAATCAGCGAGCTGCTCCTCCAACTGAGCCACGGAAGTCTGCGATCACGCATAAATAAATATCATTTCAGCTGCAGAATTAGAACAAAAGCAAGAAAATACCAGAAAAAACTGCCAAAAAAAAATGTAGCCTACTAGAAGAAATAGAAAGCAAAGGTGCAGAAATTTTCAGAAATTAGAGCACATTTTTTCAGTAATTCAATATAGGAAGAGAAAATTATATTAGTCAATTACACAGAGTGATGTAGTTCAATTGTTTCTTTCTGTTAAATTTGCATCTCAAAAAACTGAACATATAATAACAATAGGAGAAAGATGTGCATCAGAAATATGAAGATATGACCACATTATGGTGTATACAACCATGCGAAATATAAAAATCGCACACTTGTGCAGCAATGAATCATTCATAACCTCTGCAAGGGATAGTAGTTGTTCCTTAGCATAGCAATGGAAGGTTGGGTGTAAGGAAAACCTGTGGCAGAACAATTTCCACAGGCAACAAGGATAATCATAGCCTTGACCAGATTGTTAAGCGAAGCCCATTTAACAATTTAGGGAGATTCAGAAGGCGTGAACCACAGGGGGAGTCAGTGCTTCAAGAAGGTCCACCTGCAGGATGAACCTCATTCAGGAAATGAGCTGCAACAGTTGTACTCCTTGTGCCAAGTCTCATGAACAGCAGACAACATTCAAAGCAGCTTAAATCAGGCTAAACAGAAAAGGACTTCAATGCAGTTACGTCCTCTTTTATCAACACAAGGAATCTCAGTTGCAGTCCAAGTCCTGGATATGTTCATGTGTGGTGGTTTTTCAAGCAATGACTTTTTCTACTGCACTTTTTGATGATATTCTATTCTACTGAGTTTAACATGAAATCATTTAGTAAACCGTAAATGTCTTTCCTTTAGAATATGCACCATCGAAAAGATGAATTCCCTACAAAAGCTGTGTGTCACTTCATACCTTGAGTATTGCATTAGTGATGGTGAGGTCCTTGTTGTCAGCAATGAGTTTGTCGAGGCTTTGCGCCATTCTTTCATTAGCTGTAGTTAGCTCGTCCCTCTCTGTCTGAAGCCTCAGTGTCAACTCTGCCAATTCTCTTTGTTGGAGGAGAAATATCACACGGTTTATCAGTATAAATGTGCGGCTGTCTCATGTGCATGCTGGAGTCTATGAGTCTAACTGAATGGAGCACAAACCTTTTCATAAGGTCTATTTGAGCAACAAGTTTTTCTTTCTCATCCGTCACCAGCTCCTTTCGCCGTCTCCTGGAGTCTCTTTCTGAACGGGCTTTAGCCAGCTGGGAATCCTGACAGTGAAGGCAACATCCTTGAGTTCTGATGGTGCATTTGAGTTTGGACAACCAGCACTTACATGTTTTGTTTTCATACCTTTTCCTTCAGCTGTGCATTGCACTTTTCTATGGTAGCTTCGAATCTCTCTGCTCTCAGTTTCTGTGCTTGTACAGCTTTCCTCAGAGATTCTTTGTCCTTCACAGCCTTTTTGGTCAGGGAGGCGAAGGATGTCTTCAGCTGATCAATCTCTGACCTCTGCTCTGCTACAGTTCTTTCCAGGCTCTGTAACACACCGAAAAACCAAAAAATGATCTTAATATAGTTTAAAACTTTTCCTCCACAGTTTCAGGTTAATAAGGTGGCGGGTTTTTACCCGAAAATGCACAGTCAGGCGATTGTTCTCTGCTTCCTTGTTGCGCAGCTGCCCCTGCAGGTGAGCACGAGTTGTTTCAATGGACTTGGTGGTGTGAACTAAGCTTTTAATGTTCTCCTGATAAGATAAACAACAACAACAACAACAAATATTTAAAATATATAGATACATATATTTTTAAAAATGTTACAAGGCCAAAATGCTTTTATTTAAAACATGAAAAGCAACATTTGTTTTCATATTGCTAATTACTGATAGCATCAAAACCAGGAATATAGAGCACATAACACCAGTTTTAAAGTCCCTACACTGGCTCCCTGTAACTCAAAAGAATAGAATTCAAAATACTGTTGTTAGTTGAAAGGTTTAGCACCACGATACCTTAAAGATCTGTTATTGCTGTACCAACCGTCTAGACCCCTCAGATCTTCTGGTTCTGATCTGCTCTGCATCCCCAGAACCAGAACCAAACGAGGAGAAGCAGCATTCAGTTTCCACGCACCACAAATTTGGAACAAACTTCCAGAAAACTGTAAAACAGCTGAAACACTGGGTGCCTTTAAATCTCAACTTAAAACCCACCTGTTCAGAGTTGCTTATGGCTAAATTGCGGGTTTTGATGTCCTTGATGTTTTTATCTTTAATGTTCATCTAGTTATTAACTTATTTTTATTTCTCTTTCACAATGTCTATGTAAAATCTATATCTAGGGGTGTGAGAATCCTTGTTAAATGACATCTTAACTAAAACTCTGAGGTGTGAGACGTTTAACTGATGTCCTACAGGGGGTGCGGGTTTTAATGTTTTTATCTTTTTTAACCTTTTTTCTTTTTCTTTAAAAAAAATTCTCTGTCTTTCTAACTGTTTATTCACTGTTGTTTTTATTTTAACTATGTAAAGCACTTTGAAATGCCTTCCTGCTGAAATGTGCTATACAAATAAAATTTGATTGAACTACAATAGTTTATTGCCGTTTTAATTTTCAAATGCTTACACAGACATTCTTAAAAATGTTTTAAGAAGAATGACATTTTAAAAACTTAGAATAACTCTATAGCAGTAACCGTCCCATTTCTACTTGGGAATTTTTTTTAATTTTTGAGTATTGGTTGTTGTTACCTGCTCTTCTCTCCGCAAATCCATCAGTTTATCAATCCTCTTCTCTGTCTCGTCGAGGTCTTTTTTTAAATTCTTTTGGATCAAAATAAGGAGAGTTTTGTAATTTGCCCCATAATATCTTGTTTAAAAAATATATTTGACCAAATATGATGTAACAAAACAGTCACCTCATTTTCACTTTCAGAGTTTCTGATCCATTTCAGTAAGGTTTCCATCTTTCTGTCAGCATCAATTCGATATACCTAAGAGCAAATAATGTCAAACTTATGAATAAAACATGTTTACATCTTCTATTTGCTGGTCTACATTTACAAATAAATCAGCATACCAAAAAACAAAATCTACCTCTGCATCTTGAAGTTGTTTTAGCTTCTGTCGCACTGATTTATTCAGACGCCTGAATTCTTCCAACTTCTCCAGCAAAAGTCCTTTCTGGCGGGTGATTTGGCTTTTGTCTTTGGTAGACTTCCCCGAGCTCTAAAATAATAATAATAAAAAAGGTATTACAGTTCTGACACAGTCACAGTATAAAGAAATTGCAAATGTTTTAAACAAAACCCGTGGGATACGAAATTGCACAAAAGAAGCATACAGCAAATTCGTTGTCCACTGCATCTTTGAAAGCCACAAGCTGGATTGCTGCAGCGCTGGAAGCAGCTTCTGCATCTATTAGGACTTTCAGAAAAGGGCTCTTCCCTCTACTGAAGTTCTCGAGGCTAAAAACAGGGTTGAGAAAGAGAAAACCTTCAGGTATCCTAGAGCATACTGCATATTTTTGCCCAGCTTATGCTGCGTTTTACAAGCAAATATGATTTACACATCCTCACCCAGACTCAGCTCTTGCCTGGACACTAGTGCCCGCCCTGTTCCCTTCTTCTGGTTCATCACTGTTGTCTAGGTCACGACGGCTCAGAGGGAGATCCTCCCTGATGGCACTGAAACCAAGTGGGAAACTTTGGGGGTTACCCTCTGAAGACATACCTTACGTTGAAAACTAAAATAAGAGAGTAACAGTCAGTGCCAAGAGAAAAGATAGGACTATTGTGCAATTTATTTTATGGTTCAAATATGTTTTATAACCTTTACCTTATGACTTGTGCCAGCAAAGGGGCTTCGAAGGTCAACACATCAACAGATGAGGTTGAGTAGCTGCTAAGCGTTTCGAGCCACTCACTGAACATTTGCTTGTTCAATGAAACCAACAAGACCATCGCCAGACATGTTGCTCTTACTGAGCCTAAACATAGTCCATTACATAGTCCTTTCAAAGCAGATATTACTCACGGGTTGTCTCTGTTGTTATTGACGCTAGTACAATGGGAACTGTACGTTCGTTGCAATATCTACACTTGATTGGTTGGCTTTCAGGTAACGTAATGACGCAAATACATTCACTGAAAGCTCATTGGCTTATTTAGATCGAAAAGAGGCGGGGTTAAATTTAAGTAGAGTTCCAAATAGCCAATAATGAAAAGAAGAAGAAGAAAAAAAAAGACTGCAGCCATAGCAACGAAAAGGAAGTTTACTGCGACTACCCAGCTACGACAACAGCTACACAGCTAAGCTAATGTTACTTGGTTTATACTGAAAATAACTATACTACTTTTTCATTTTATTTTATCTGAGTACGATAGCTTCGCGTTGCCAGGGCTTAATCATAGCAAGTTAGCCGGACAGGCTAGTGAAAATGTTTAAAACAAAAATTCTCTTCGTAGGTCCTACTGAGGTAAGATTGATTATCGTATTACAGTCTGTAGCTGTAAAGTGTTGACAAGGACACGTTCATCTTGATTTTTAACATTTACAACTGTAAAATCCTTCACTGTGTAATAAATCTAAAGCATGCTTATTTCTCATAAACCAGGTAACATTCAATAATGTTGGCAGCGCCTACATTTCTGCCTCGCAACATACAAAACGATAGTACTTACTTGAGTACAATATTCATGTGTAGTTTGAAGTTCTTCTTCCTGAATTATTTTCACATTTCCACAGTAGAAACAATCTGTTGGAAGAGCATTCAGATTTGAACTTCGCCCCCTTCCCAACATCATATTAGATACATTCAAGCTCTGGTTCAGGATTACTTTGCACGGGGCTCCATCTCTTGTCTAAGCAGCTTCCCTATGGCTGCTGTAAAAACACAGTCATGTTTCCTTGACGACCTGGTTAGATTTGTGGAATGGAGAGCTGATTGTAGTCTTTGCATTATATCCCAAAGCGTTAAAAGAAAACATAAAAAAAGAAGTAATTAAACCTTATTGACTTTAGGTACATGCTTTGTTTGTATCTCAAGAATATGAAGAAAAACTAGATTAGAAGAACTTAATTTAAAATATTACGTGTCCAAAATTAACATGCAACACAGTTTGCTTAATCAAATTATTTCAGTACCAGCATATACACACAACATTATTAGTAATACCTTTGTGGCTTTGTGGTGAAGTTCTCACATTCTCAAGCAAAAAGCATGAAAAACCCGTCCATAATATCCATAATATACAATTTTTTAGAGCATTACAAATTTGGTGGTTGTTTGTGTAATTTCTACAATTTTTTAACTAAGGTTTATTGGCACAAATGCCTCGACTTTAACTTTATTTCTAAAGTGAACTTGATTTAGTGATGCAGCCGCTATTCAGCCAGAGATCCAAGTTGGTCAGTTTTTACTTGTTTAGCTTTAACACAGGTCAGAAGATAAAACAGTAGAATATCTGTATTTTTCACTATTTAATTAATACATCAAAAGTAATAGCTTACTTTTGACTATTAACACTGATTTCAAGTTTAGTAACAGTCAGATAAAACTTAGAGGCATTTGTTTTGTTAAAAAAAAATAGGACACTTCAGGATAGGATAGGTAGGAATCACTAACCTGTTAATTAGAAAAATTCACAACTGTGCTTAAAACAAATAGCTGAGGAAAACATTTTGTAATATTTATTGCCCTTAGAAAATGGAAATTTTTCAGGTCACACAAATAAAACAGGTGAGGAAAAGCTTTATCAGTGCATTTCTGGCTGGATGCGTACACTAAACAAAATACGATTGTGTAGCGAATGTTATTGTTGTAAAATGTAAAAGAGAAATGCAAATTTATGTAATGTCACATATATGCTTCTCTTTTTAGAGTGGTAAGACCGTTGTTGCTAACTTCCTTTCGGACACAACAGAAAACGTGGGTGGGGAATACAGACCAACGCAAGGAGTCAGGTACACAAGTCCTTTGTTAAAAGTAGAGCCATTGCACTTAGTCATTAATTGTTTAAAGTTCCGATAACAGATACTAAATTAATGTGATGTGAATTTCACTGAGGAGCCTGAAACAGTTCAGTGTTTAAATTCATGGCAGTTAATGCAGCTGATCTCTACTGTCTCAAGGATCCTGGAATTTGAATCCCAGCCTGAGGGCAGCGATGACAAGATCTGTGAGGTTGAACTTTGGGACTGTTCAGGGGATTTTAAGTTAGTTGACTTGCTAAAAATGATTTAAATCTTACCATGAGAAATAAGGTTCTCCATAAATTGAAGTTAACGTTTTTTTTGCAGATTTGAATCCTGCTGGCCTGCACTCATGAAGGACTGCAGCGGTGTGGTGATCATTTTTAATCCAGATATCCCAAGTCACCTCAAAGAAATCGAGACGTGGCACTCCATCTTCATCGCCTCCCAAAGTTTGCAGGAAAGCCAGTGTTTACTCATAGCTCACCACAAACCTGGGTGTGAAATAGAACATGGCCGACTACCTTTAGGTAATCTTTTGTGTAATCCTCTCTTAAATCAGTGTTCATGAGACTTATGGATTTTTTTTTTTTTTTTGACACAGCATCAAATTTGAGCAGGTTGCCACTTATTCATTCTGACCTGGAAGAAGAGCCCGAAGATGTGCGACACGCCTTCTACAGATACTTGGGAAATGTTGTAAAAGCAATGTCTGAGAGTCGAGAGCGAGAGGAGATGTCCATCATTACATAGCAGTAAAATGTACCAAAAACCCATTTTGGTTAGCTTACACTTTGACTTGAACATCTGAAATACATTAGTCAAAGATCTTCATGAGGTATTAATGAAACATTTTGTAGCCCTAATATTTTCGGAAGTTGTTTGTAAATAAAACATATGAGGGAAGTGGAGACTGATTCAATAATTTTATTTAATAAGTAGTTGGAGTTCATTCAGAATGTGATACTCAGAAGTAGGGCTGGGCAATATGGCTGACAAACATATCACGATACAGGCGTTTAACATCAGTCGATAATTATTGATTAGTTTGTTTTAAACATATGAAATAATAAGCTATTTGATGTAATTCCTATTGTTCTTGATCATGCTGTATATCACGATATATTTTCTCCTTGATTTATTGCCCAGCCCTTGTGAAAAGAGGAAAGTCGTTATTTAGACGTTGTATCCAATCAGGCCTCCTTTGCCGATGCACTCTCCGATGAAGAACCACATCAACACCTCAGTAGCCACAAGTCCATTCCTGAAAGCTTCCTGAAACAACACAAAGGAAAACATTTACAGGTAAGAAAAGTGATTCTAGTCTGATTCAAACTTAACCCTCCACACCCTCCAAAAAACAAAACAAAAGTATTATGGTTCATTTCCTCTCGACATAATCTATTTCTTAAAAAGATAGATTTTTTCCCCCAGAATGTCTTTTTGGAATATCAAGGTTTTCATAATTATAAAATTATAATCCAGACTGTCTTCTTTTTTTCACTCATACTCGCCTATCATTTACTGGACGTTTTCAACATCTTATTTTGTGGTCAACCATACAATTTTATTAAGATAGCTTTTCTCAATCTCGGCGTTTTCAAGTCAAGATTAAGTAAATACATTTTCAGCTCCCATCAAGAACAAACTATGGAGTTAAATCTAAGCGAGTGAAAAACTCCCGGTCAGCACTGCTCACTTTGACTGTGGTCTGTCCCAGGCGTCCTGCCTGGTAGCTCCGGACCAGACCCTTGGCGGCCTCGATGGCTGTGGGGATCTCAGCAGGGGACGGAGGGACCAGCTCCACCCTGGCGTAGTACCAGAAGGTCGCTAACCGGGGCTTGGAGTATGTGACAGCGGCTGCAATAAAACACAAACCACGCTCCGGCTTTAAAAGCTAAACACAAAACGGAGAGGAAAACCTGCAGCAGCTTTTTCTGTTGTTGCACCTGGCGTGACGATACGTAGAGGTCAAACAGAACCTGAGCATGTATGACGAACTGTAGTAACGCGGCTTGACTTTAAATTAACTAACCCATTTTATACATGTTGTAAGACATAATAATGGTTCACTTACCACCAAGAAGTGAGGGGACTTTACCAACGAGTTTCTGGACCGTCTGAGCCATTGTGGAATCTCTTCCAAGTACGCAGCACCGGAAAAAGGAAGAGGAAAACAGATTAGCTTCCGGGTTGAGAATTTCAAAATAAAACTACTGACATGAAACACGTGACGCCTCACAATCGCCGTATTGTGAGTGGCAAACTGTTACGTGTGGCAAAATGACAGGAAACAGTGTTTTCCAGTTATTTTTGAAAAAGAGAAATCATCTTTATTTTTGAATGCATGTTAAATTTAGTATTAATAATTGATATTAAAGAAGGAAATATCTTCTAATCAAAATGCAATGAAGTATAACATACATTTAACAGAGAAAAAAACACTTAATTTAATTTTCCAACAACTTAATTACAGTAAAATTACAATTTTCTGTGGAATTTGTCATCTGTTGTTCATCCATTGTGTGAAACCAGAGTCTGTGCAGCTGTGTAAAATTTTCATGCTTCTGTTGATAAGATTTATACAGATGCTGATTTCATTTTCCAGCAGGCCTGGTTCATTTAACTTCATTGTCATTTCCTTTCATTTGTTTATTTCAAACAGATTTTTTTAAAAACAAGAAAACAAGTACATACATAAGGGAAGAAGTGGATATTAGCTTACAGCTATATGAACACTTGTTGCGTGACTACACTGCCTAAAGTATCGATACCTCCTTTAAAAACGGTGGTATCCAAAACCATTAAACTGTCCTCACCTGAACCTTATACAGAAATAGCAAAATATTGTAAAGAGGAAGATAAGAAACATCCGACTCGACAATGCAGATGAGCTGAAGATTAATATTAATGAAATCTGGACTTCCCAAGACCTCAACAGAGCAAAAGGCTGATTGCTTCCTGGCCTACTGCTTATATGCAGTAATATGCAGTAATATTACTGCATATTACTGCATTAATATGCAGTAATATGATTACTGCATACTAATGCAGTAATCTGTGTAAAGCAATCTTGACCAAGTACTGAATATATACACTTGACTGACTTTATTGTACTTAAAATCTGTTTTAAATGGTCTTGAATGAGGTTGAAATATCTGGAGAAAGTGAATGTTGGGTTTTCATAAACTATAAAACATAAACCAGAAAATTATAATGCATCTAGGATGCATTATCTGCATGTTTTTCAATTGAATTACTAAAATTAATTCAATTGTCAAGAATGTTCTATTTTGCTGAGATTAACCTTTACATAGAGCACACATTAGGCAATTTGAGATGTTTTTAAATAATGCAGAACCACAGCAATCTAAGTATGGTTAGTTTGCAAATGCAGTGTTCACATAGTGATGTCTTTCTTCATCAAGTTCAACAGCTGCTGTGGACATGAGCTGCAATTACATATTTCTACAAATCACTAGGGGGAGCTCTTTAGCATGCCTACAATGGTTCTGCTTGAACGTTTTGTGTCGTAATATCTAAATATTTATAAGGCACTGTTCACATTTATAGTTTGAAGAGACTTTAATATGTTTGATATGTTTTAGTAACTGGGTGTTGCTTATATTTTTCTATTCCCCAATCCTGTGATATTTTAATGTAAAGCAATTTGAGTTCCACTCCCTTGGCTTGTCCTTTAGTGGAAATTTAGTTTTATTGGAAACAACACTGATGGTTCTTCTGAGTTGAACATGAATGATCATAGTTTCCAAACATGCCAGACACGTCAGCCTGAAATACATAGGATGACTTCCAAAAGAAAAGGCAGCCATTAAATTTTTTTCCATTTCAATGTATAATAAAAATGTCACTTAAAACGTAATTTATAGTAGGTGTGTCTGCTGTTCAAAGCATTAGTGTAGAGGGAGAAGCAAATTAAAAACTAAATAATGACTCAGCCACAGCATTAGGTAAAATTATGACTGTAACCTTCTAAATAAGCTTTAATAGAACAAAATTACCACCTGACATTCTGAGCCGAAGACACCCTTTAAAGTAGTGAGTGAAATCACAATGAAATCAGACTTTATTAACTGAAAGATGATGGAATGGATTCACTGTGACGATAAAAGAAATCTGGCAACATAAAATAATTTGATTAGTTAAAACACGCTCAGTATAGAGAACCAAAGTCAGTATATAGAATCCCGTTTGTCTTGTACTTACAGTGGCTTTAGGTGTTAATGCCTCACCGTACAAAAGGCAGGTGTTTGTAAAGTAAAAATGAGCTTTAATATGGTTTCTACATTCAGACATGGTTAAAACAAATGACATCACTTAGTCAGAGTTAGCATTAAAAATCAACACAGACTGAATGAGTAGCAACTATGAGCAGTAATCCGTACCTTATGCCATGAAGACAGATTCAGACCCTATTCAGCATTTTTGGGGAAATGTGATGTTAATTGCCATATCTGGAGTTTTGACATAATTTGTTTTAATCTACATTCTAAATATTTTACCTTGAAGAAAACAGTTAATCTTTTTCTTCTGTCTGTTTAGCATCTTTATCTTAAGTCAGTTTATTTTGCTTCTAAATAGTGATTCCCCCCTCTCTTTGGTTTTCTTCATATTTGATTGTCTAAATACACATCAGATAAAAAGAAAACCCAATTCACGTTACGTTTTACCCCAAACATATTTTAATTACATTTTTCGCCCGTGTTTACAGAGTTTATGTTTAGATATGCAGCCTGCAAAGAGAATCTTAAAGAGGTAATTTGTAAACCAGTCCAGCCATTGGCTTCATGGAGTTATATTCAATAGCTCAATATGAGCGTTTAACAGCAGGAGAGATGATTGATGTTAGTATGCGAAGACGAAAGGGAAAAATGGCTCATATAGCAGAGAAAAACGTTTAGCCTCGCAGCTGTTGAAAAAGTTAATTGCCAGACATTACGGTCCTCGATTAAATATCTATCAAATCAGACAGCCGACCTGTTAATAGAGCACTTTTCATAATAAACACAGACTGCTTTTCAAGTCACACAGCTTACACACCAGTGGTGGGAAGTAACGAAGTACAAGTACTTCGTTACTGTACTTAAGTACATTTTTCTGGTATCTGTACTTTACTTAAGTAGATTTAATAATG
>CAEGAF010003919.1:0-65309 GCA_903067075.1 Micropoecilia bifurca
GCGCGCGAGAGAGAGAGAGAGAGAGAGAGAGAGAGAGAGAGAGAGAGAGAGATCCCCCCCGCCCCCTCCTGAACACCCAACTACAATCCCGTTTACATCGACTCCCCCCTGTTGTATTTTGAGGAATATTGGATTACTTTCCGCACCGGAGCGCTAACCGAGCACATCCAGGGATGGTCAGGTCTGTAAGCATTTCCTCACTTGTTGAGAAAGTTGTTTTTATTCCCCTAAACGATGCAAATATTACCTCAACTTCTTGCGCATTTCTGTCCATCCGCTGCTATTCTAGTCATTTATTTTCTTTTTGCACGCTTTTTGTTTGTTTTTTTGGTTTTTTTTGGTTTGTCTCTTTGCACTCATAGCCGGTCATTTTCTTTCGGGTCGTCATTCTAACACGTCAGTTCAGTCGGTCTGTTTTCGCTCGGGCTTGACTTTCTGCACAGAAACGGAAAATCGGTGTCAGGCAGGAGAAAGTCCTCTTTGAAGGAAGAGTGCAAAGTTCTGCTTGCAAGTGATATGATTCCGAGTTTTGGGGGTTTGAAAGCGCGATTTATTTTTTCTTTGCAAAGTGAATCCTGTTTTGTGTCAGGTTGCTAAACTTTAACACAGTGAAGTGAAAATAAGGCTAAGAAGAAGAATCTATGCGCATGACAACCCCAGCAAATGTTGACGATTTATATATGGGGATCTTTTTTTCCCTCCACTTTCCAAAGCTTGACCGCATTAAAAGTCCTTAATGTGTCATTAAACTAATGAAATAAGCATTAGTATGTTTTTATGTCAAACGTCGTAATATCTCCAAATGGTCTTTAATTTAAAGTTCGAAAAACATTCATATGTGGCTTCAGTGGCGCCACCAATGGGGGGGCCAGAGGTGGGCAATAGTCACCCCTATAAATTTGCTGGGCTCCAGCAAATGGCCAGACAGTTTTATGTGCAAATAATTTTTTACGTGTGAATTTAAGACGGGGAAGGATAAGCTTAGAAAGGTCGCATACATTTCATGTGTTTATTTTTATTTCGTCATATTGTCTGTTTTTAATGTCTGATTCTTAGTTCTGGCCAAACTGCTGAGTGATTTCTGAATTGCATATTTAGGTGAAAAATCAGAAGATGTTTTGTCTTTTAGTAATATGGACACTACATTTTGCTGGGGTTGAAAATAAAAATGACCTAATATGTTAAGTCAATTGATTATTGGTATGTAGGTACTTGAAAACAGGAAATTACAGACTTCTACTTCTATCAAACATTTTTTAAATCCTTATTAGGGCAAAGATTAGTTTTTGTTTGACTATTTTTTATAATTCCTAAGTTCGATATTATTTCCTTTTGTATTGTAGGAGAAATATGAAATAATTTATATTTACATTAGATAATCAGGTTATATCCTTTGGATAACTTTAAGTCCTTTATAATTTTCACATAGACACACAAAAAAGATGATTAAAAAAAAACACACTGTTGTTAATGCATAGGGTACAGGATCCCATTATTGCTCACTAAAAATCACACTACACTTGCCAGTATTGGCACAGAGAATAAATCTCATATTTATTCAGATTTTTCCTGGAAGCACAGCAAAATAAAATGGCCTGTATGATTTGCTTTCTTGCTGGTTTGATTCGAGACATTTTCTACCAACCAAGCATCAGTCAATTCGTACACATTATGGGGATGTATCATGCATGCTTTGGCTAAATCTAAACTAAATTAATTCATCTTAATCATAGTCCACAGTAGGATTTGTTTGGCTCCAACAACATTTACTAAAAATGTTCTCAAATTTCTGCAGCTTTTTGTGTCTCTGCTACAACACACCTGACTGAAATAGTGACCTAATAATAAACCTCTGTTGAGCTTGACTAAATGCGAAGGAGATGTAACCTTTTGATTCAAGTGAGTGGGACCAGGAATACTAATAAAAGTTTCAGCAACGTCTTATAACAGCTGCCGTTCTGCTCCAGAGATATTTCAGTTTGTTAGACTGGAGTATTTCACAAGGTTAGTCTACATCTGAACCAAAATAAGACAAAATTGGGTGAAACTCTTTCAGATAAGATAGAAAACACCACTAAAATGTTAGTTATTATTAAGGTTTCTGCATTATGATTGACTATCTCCATAATATAAAGTGTATATTAAAGAAACAGAATTGTTTACGTACATGAATGGTTACTTTATGGCTATGAAACAGATGTAGGAAGGGGGGAAATGGGAACTTGTAGTAATGAAAAGGTGTACAATTTGGCAAAAGGGGTGAAATGACCTGAAGCAAAATGAAACTTCTGAATATAAGTTATGTCTCTTAGTTTTGCTTTGCATTCTGAACATTTCTGTGTCCCTCTTTACACAAAAGCACTCCTGCATAAATAACATTGTGGCCATTTCCTTCTTCAGGTGGAACGTTGGTGTTGAAAGTGTGAGCTGAACCATGGAGCTGTACTTGAGGCTGGCCACTTGCAGAGACAGCAGCCACACAGTCTACAGCACGATTGACTTGGACCCCATCAGCATGCAGCTGGTTCCTCAGTAAGGACAAGTGGACCGGGTCCTCTCCTCTTCACCTGGGGCCAGGGCTGCAGAATGCTCAGTCCTGCCACCCCATACAGTAAGTCCTGGCAGCATTTGGTGTGTGCAGATCCTCACCATCAGTCTGTTTTTCTGCACTCATTCTTCTTGTGGCTCATCTTTTGTCCGTCTCCTGTGGTTTGGTGAGAGGGAAGCTGCAGGGAGGGTGAGTGAGTGGAGAGAAATGAGAGGAGGGGGGTGAGTCTTTGAGAAGTCATGTTGAGAAAGCAGAAATGCTAATGGTTTTAACAGCTGAGCCTCCAGGCTTCATTTGGAGGAATTTCACAAAAAGTGTTCAGTTGCTGTTTTTCCAGCCTTTCCATGTGAATGGTGTACAGTTTAAACAGCTATTAGACTCCAAAACATGTTTTGCAGTAAAGCAGCTTGTGCATCTGGTGCTTTTTTGTTCAAAGGAAGCGTTATTTATTTTGACTCTGCAGTTCTATGAATAAAAACAAGCATTCGCTGTTTGATCGGTAAACT
Organism: Micropoecilia bifurca; assembly: GCA_903067075.1. NCBI lineage: Eukaryota > Metazoa > Chordata > Actinopteri > Cyprinodontiformes > Poeciliidae > Micropoecilia > Micropoecilia bifurca. Next base: position 3,055 of record CAEGAF010003919.1, read on the forward strand.
CCAGTTTTTAAACTTGCTAAATTATTTTTAGGTGAAGAGCCAGCTCAGAATTAGGTAAGAATAAATATTACAGTGTGTGATCTAGTCAAACCTGGAATAGAAACAAAACAAAGCAAGCAAGGATCCAGTTTTCCCAGACAGAAGGCCAAAATCTACTTTCTTCTATTTGCATGAGACTGATGTATTGTTACATACATAAAATAAAATAAAATTACATTGTTAAATATTATTAATGTTAATGTGTTGAGTTAATGACACCAGGAACATGTACCAGTAGCTAATTTGCGCTAAAAATACTTCTGAGACAGTATTTTTATTTCTTTTTTGTGCTTCATTGTAGTCATGAAAATAGTGTATAATTTAAAGAGAATTAAAAAAAATACTGGTAACAGCAGTTAAATCACATTTTGCTAGACTGCTATGACTGCTATCTTATGACAAAAATCAAATTAAAATTAATTAATATATGTGCTTGTGTACAATAATCAAATGTGAGGAAAGATGGAGAAATAAATGTATATTCGTAGGATATAGTCGGATGACACCTTTAGTTAATCTCAGATGTGTGTATTCTGGTTCCACCAGGGGGCGCATTGACATCGTAAATACAACTTTCACAGTTATCATAATTATTATTCATTAAGGACAAAATAGTTGTCTAGGAAAATAGGTTATTTTGCCTTTGTAGATCTACATTATAGCAATTATCTGGGAATATTTTTTTTTAGCGCACGTGTAAATGAGCTGCTGGTACTGACTGCACGTCCAGGACAGATCGTGCAGCCACACTACCTGCAGCTAGCACAAGCTAGCTAATTTTTCAAATTGGTGTTTCGACCAAAGAAAATATTATAAAGACAATGCAAATAAGCAATGTTGTATGACACGGATGCAGATATTTTAGACATTATGAGTATGTTACCTTCACCTCTTCTTAAAACTATCATGAGGACGCCGATGTCTTGCATGTACGTGTGTTAAAGAGCTAAACTGATCATTTTTATGGCACAAATAAACTAAAAGTAAATAATTCTACTTTTTTTAACTTGCTCATTAGTGACGTTTGTCACCTGAGGCAAATTGTTGGTTCAAAAGCCCAATCCAGTTTGCTGGCTCAGCCATTATCCAACGCAAAGCATAGGTCCAGAGCTTGGTTAGCAAAAAAAAAAAAAAAAGGCATGTTTTTCATCCCCCTAGTTTTAAGAGTCCAGGCTTTTTTCATATCCTTATATTGACTGACTGGGTTATTGATCAGGTCAGGCTTTAACAGGATTACAACACTAACCTGATTAGAATAAAGCAGAGGGAATTGCTTTCCATGTCTACGCATTGTGAATCAGACAGCAAAATGTCCTGTGGCTTCAACAGAGAATGAGGGAGTTGTCTGAGTAGATAGGAGTTTTTGGTAACATGCATTTGTCACATTCCTTCCTCAAAGTGACTCACAGCATTGTGTTAGTTCTCCGCCATCTTGACTAAATGCATTCCTAAGATAGCGTTCATTCGCCTTTTTTTTCACCCCACAATAAAATCTGTCACACTGATCCATCACGGATCATTCTGCAAAAACAAACAAGTAAGCATGTAATCACCATCATCCCACACCTCATTAAGGGCTCTCTGTACATAATGATGATAGTGTGACGCCAAGAGAGAATGATGAGGCATTTTAGCGCTTTTCAAAGTCGACAGTTACCGGGGTGAAGCAGTGCTGTGAATGAAAGCCACATCGTTAGTAACCCGGTGTCAACAGCCTCTCATTAGCTTTGAATGGTGGGCCACATAAATGTCGGCCTCCACAAATGCATTATCCCACTAACAGTAATCGTGACAGCTTGTTAAGAAAGCCGCAGCCCACCGTAGATTCCTCATTAGGAGTTTAGGTGAAGATGGGAGCTGCAGCGACTGAGGAGCAAGCAAAGGGAAGGACAGATGGGGAAGACGTGAGGAGGGACTGGTCAGCTGCAGGGTTGATATATGAGTGGACACAATGAGCAGAGAGGAGGAGGTGGGGCGGGGGGGGGGGGGGCACAGTCCGGCCTCTGCCACATGTGTGGAGCCAAAGGAGTGGGGGAGGGTAAAAAAAAAGTGACCACACAGATTGGGACAGAGTCACATCTTTACTATATTGCGCAAGAGATAAATATAAACGAAGAACACATAAAATATTTAAAGCAGATTCTTATTAGTCTTTGGATCCTCTGGTTTGGATCAAACTGAACCTGGTGTGGTACAGAGTTTGCATAGCAGCCTGGTGACACTTTGCACACCAGGAAAAATGAGTAAAGGGAAGTTCGGAGAGCGGGAGTGTCCATTCTCCTTCACTTTGACATTGTGTTTTAGCCTGTGGTCACTGCTTACATAACAACGTAGCCCTCATTTATCGTGTAAGCAAGGACACTGGCTGCTTGGCGATGAGTCCACTGGCCTTGGCCACAGTAATTATTACATATTTCTAATGTAGACTTGAGCCGATTTCTTTCTTAAAGCTACACCAAGGTTTTAAAAAGTTAATGTTTCAAACTGAGATTTGAATTATAGCTTTTCCTTTTATTATGCCAGAGAGAGTTCCTCCATTACCAGTGTTTTACAGTTTCATACAATAGTGACCCTCTTCCCCTGGACATGGCTGTACACTGACAGTCAGCTGGTTGAAAGAAGATTGTTTTTTTTTCCTGGTTGGTTCTGAGTATGAAAGAACAGCCAGTCGTGGTGTGGAAACTATGGATAACGCCACCTACTGGCAGGATGAGAATCAGCTCCAATCCCAAAACCCCAACAGCTGATATGTCGCCAGCATTGTTACCATTTCCACTGTCCTTTTCCCAGATTTTGGAAATTTGCCAAGTCTGCTGAGTGTATGGAAAAGATATCTGCATCTCAGGTTGGATTCCTGGCACGCCTGCAGCCTGAATCATCCAATGGTTGGTCAGGAGTCCCTCTGCTTGCTGGCCATCCGAAGCCCAACGCTGCAGGACGAACGCAATGTGGGAGTTCACTTTGCTGTTGGGGCTTTTCTGTGTGTGTGTGTGTGTGTGTGTGTGTGTGTGTGTGTGTGTGTGTGTGTGTGTGTGTGTGTGTGTGTGTGTATGTGTGTGTGTGTGCGTGTGTGTGTGTATGTGTGTATTTCCAAGTGTCTGTCCATCTTCAGGGGATCTCTTTGTTTATTGTGAGTGGAGAAAAAGCGCTAACAGAGACCCTTCAGCTACAGAGGGGTGACTTTTTTTCTTTTTAACTCATCCAGTCCAGGAGCCATCTCTGATGCCTCACAACCCCCAAATCCCATCACAGCAAAGCCCTTCCCCCACACGCACTTCCATCTTATTAACCCCTAATTACTCATACTGACCATGCAGTGGATCGCCGTTCAAACTGGACTCCACTCAGACCCAGAGATCAAGAATAACTTATATATGCTGGCATCCTTGAAAGATAAAATCATGTAGTTTGAGAATAAAACATCCAAAAATGTAAGCAACAATGGTGACAATGTGGAGGTTTCTTTCTTCATAATGCAATTCTGCGGAAAAATATTTGCCCCACATTTCCACTCTTTCTGCTTTTTTGTCACACTTTGACAATTCAGTTGGTCAAACACATTTTAATATCAGACAGAGAAAACCCGAGTAAACACAAAAGTCAGATTTCAAGTTATGATTTTATCTATTAAGGCTTCCTAAGCAAAACTATTATTATTTTTAAACTTAACCTGGGTTCAATTACACTTTCCACTCCCAGGTCTGATTACTGCCAAAGCTTTGGGAATCAACAAGCAGCTTAAAAATATCTGTCTGCTAACATGTGGCAGGATGTTTGGCCTTAAAACAGAAAACACCAGGCCCTGATTGAAGTAATTTGAAGAAGTGATGGATGCAAAAGAAAATCACTGACATCTATAAGACCGAAAAGGTTTACGAAGCAATTTCTAAGGATTTGGGACATGATTCACAGTGAGGGTCATCATCCACAAATGAAGGAAACATGGAACAGTAACGAACCTTAGAGGGATTTGGCTTACTGGAATAACTTCAAGACAGCAGCAAAGACTCCTCCAGATCAACAACCAAAGCACTGCAGGCCCCCACTTGGCCTAGTGATCTCACATTTTCCAAAACATCTTCATTATCTCCAGGACATTTGGAGAAGTTTTGTGTAGACCAACAACATGAAATTCACTTTTTGGAAGCTGTGCATTCTCATATGTTCTGCATGAAACTAACAAAGCATTTTGGGAAAGGAACGTTGTGCTGACATCTAAGCATGATGGAGGTGTGATGATCTGAGGTACTTTGCTGCTTCAGGACCTGGGTGGCTTGTGATTAATGGAGCCATGAATTCTGCTTTCTATCAGAAATTTTGTAACACATAAGTTATGCAGCAAGATAATGTTGTGCATTATCTCCACCCTGCAGTCAGATTGTTTTGGATATATTTTTTGACTCAAGTTATCTTTGTCTGATATTAAAAACTATTTGATTTTAAATAATTCTGTTGTCATGACTAGGTCTGCCACAATACGCAACAAATCAATTAATTGCATGATAAATTAAAATAACCTCAACAATTTCTATTTGATTGATTTATTGTTTTTCTCATTTTTCTCTCTCTTCCTATCAAAAACTGAATGCCAAAAGTCTTAAATCTAACGCTCTATTCTCTAGTATAGAGAATGCTGTTGTTAGACAGTGCATGTTTTCAGAATTCAAATACAACTGAAGTAGACTAAGTTAAATAAAAGGTTGAAAGAATCCTACAAAGATCTTTTTTTAGCTAAGAATAATTTGTCTGATTTGAGATCTGAGATTTATGAACAATTTCTGATCTACGGTTTTTGTAGAGGTTTGACCAGCAGATATTGATTTTTGTCAATTCTGATTTCCTTTTAACTCGTACAAGAAAACATTGAAACATCCTTCAAAATAAGCTGTTCTGTTTTGAGAGGTGGATAGTTATTTATATTAGGATGAGAGGCAATGGGACACCTGCAGAGAAAAAGCAGTAAAACATGGTTTGTTTTATGCTAATTCAAACAAAGACAATAATATGATGGAGATGACATTTAAACTGTCATCAGCACCTTATATTAGCAATGAGTACTAAAACAGCAGACTTTCTGTGTGTTTTCTTCAGAGAATGTCTTTTCCTTAACAGTGAGATTTTCAAAATCTCACAGTTCCACGACAGACAAAAGTATAAAATCTTCATCTTCCTAAAACAATGGGGAAAAAAATTGTCAAAAGACGTTTAGGCAAAAAAAATAATAAAAAATTACTTTTGGCATAAAATGACATAGACCGGGTGATGAAATACTGTTTATCCTCCCTGTTATCTGTTAGGTCAAGCTTGTGCTCTTCTGCAAGCTGAATGGGATTGGTCCAAGCTTTTCAAACTGATTTATTAATCTGCATTAAACCACCGTCTGTCCAGTACTGCAGGTTCAGTAAGTAGATCTGCAGAAGCAGATCAGTCAAACTGATGGGTCCAAACATATAGGCTTCTTGTTTATTTCAACGATATCAATATCCTGTCTTTATTCAGCTCTTCTTTGAAATACATTAAGCTTTAAGAGTAAGTAGTGGAAATTTGAGTTGCACATCTACTCTGTAAATTCTGGTAACCACAGCTGCTGGTATTTAATTAGAGACTTTTTTATTTTTTTACAGTGTAGATATAAACGTGTCACAATTGTAACCAGCTCACATCATAGATTAAAATAATAATAATTTTTAAAAAACTCCCAAATCTGCAGTGATTTATCAGTTTTCAGGGCATTTAAACAGAATTTAGTTTGATTTAATGAGCAGCTTCTTGTAAGCAAACTTGCCTCATTATTCTTATTATTGTAGGTGTGTTGTATTATACAGTGGTGATTAGATATTTACACACTTACATCAACATAGATAACATATTAATTGGGGACATATAGACTATTTAGCCTATTTTTTTTTCAAACAAAAAGTTTTTATGTATTTTAAAAACAAAAACTGCATCCATCACTTTAACTTTGATGCAAATGTATTACTCCTGCATGTTATTTGTAAAATTGTTTCCACATGATATATTTTTAAAATGTGTTTTGTTATTGTTCTCCATTTGCCTTATTCATTATAACATGTACTTCTGCCTTTCTTGGCCCGGTTATCCTTCTGAAAGAGATATTGATGTCACCGGATCTTTCTTCTGGTTAAATGAAGGTAAAAAATATGACAACACAGGCATATAATTTTAAATTAAAACTCAAATATAAACATAAACCCACATTAATATTTGTTGAGTGTTAGTTGGCATTCAGCAGGTTCTTGTCTATGAAATCAATTAAGAACTCACATCATTTCTATTGATATATCTAACACATTGGGTTTTTGATACCTTTGGTGTAAAAATCTCTTGGGCGCGCTTCAATCTTCAAAAGATTATAGTATTGAAATGTGATGATATTGCTATTTAGGTGATTAATGTTAAAAGTCATGCATCCATTCTTTATCCTACAGTCTTTGTGGGGTCACAAGGCGTGCTGGTGCTTATCTCCAGTAGTCAAAGGCGAGAGGCGGGGTCCAAACTGAACGGGTCGCCAATCCACTGCAGAGCTGCGCCCTGCAACACTTTTATTATTCACTGTAAAAAGTTGCATCTTTAAGGAAGCAGAAGGCTCAGAAAAAGAAAATAACTCATTTTTGGTTGTAAAATTTTACCATATAAAGGAAATGTTCTCCAAACCATACCAAAATCTTCTGGTAACTTCCTCCTCTGTCCAGTGCTGTTGCAGGAAAACCCCTAGGCCTGAGATTGGGGCAGTTTAATAATGCTCTGCAATGCCTGGAATGTCAGCCTAACTCCAGTTCAAAAAGACCAGCCCTCAGCCTCTAAACCAGTGGATTACCCAGTCTACATGTGGACGTATAGCTGCTCGTGTCACATGAGATTTAGATTTGTTTATTCTCTGGCCTAATCAATCATAACCAAAGCGGCCATCTGAATACGAGTTCCAGTTTAGCCTCCATGTAACACGAAGGAACGAAATACTTAGATTTTTCTCCTCAGGGACCCCACCCACTTTCCCTCTGTCCAGCAGACCCCTGAGGTTTGGGCCGAATTAGATCACACGCTTGGTGGGGGTGGCTTTGTGGACTATGAGACTCACAGAGAGACAACAATGGCTCCAATGTGAGAGGAGCAGATTCAGAGGGTATAGCATGCAGGGTGATCGAGGCTTATCGCTGTGGAGACCAGGCTGGGGGCTATGCTGGCAGTTTCTCATAAGGGTTTAGGGTTGTTGTCCCCTGCCTGGATGAATCTGAGCATAAGAGCACGGGAACAAGACTGTGTAAAATGCTTTGTTTTTATGGTGATTAAGAAAACAGACGGTTTGAAATGACCATTGAAGAGTTCAGTGGTCAGTACTGCCATCTTGTGATCATTTTATCCTTTTCTGCAGTTTTACAGATGCATCAAACAGAGCTCTGCAGCCGATGCTCAATTCTTCCATATTTGTAAAGGTTTAAGATGTCGACACAAACATTAGCTGATTGCTCATATGAAATGATAGTGTTTATTTAATGTCGTAGAGAAGGTAGATGTTTGCCAACCATTTAGAAATTCATCATGTTGCAACACAGAGGTTAAACCCACAAAATAACAAATCACAACTCTGCTGTAATATGTTCAGTCTTCTTTTTATTTTTGAACTATTTTTACATATCTGTGCATTTCCTCTGTTTTAAAACACATAACGAGTGCTATAAGGGTCTACCAGCGTCCACACTGTAGAGTGTTGTTGCTACTGCTATTGCTAAAGTATTAGTCAGGACTAATCATGCAGAGAATCAATTGATTCTCTGCATTTTTGTGAGTTGACTCATTCTTTCTCGTTTCTTTCAGGTCTGTTGAAGATGCACTGGTCTCCGGAGCACGGCGCCCCTTTATCTCAGTGGCCTGAGCAGCACCTAGATGTGACGTCCACCACCTCCCCGCAGTCTGCCCACAAACAAGACCCCTACAGTACTGCTGCCCGGCGCACCTATGCTCCTTCAGGGTATCCTTGGGCCAGTGACGACATATCTGCTCTTACAGCTTCTTCGCTGCTCAAGCGATATGCGGAGAAGTACTCAGGTCTGGAGTTGTCATATGAACGCCCTGCTGCAGGCGCCTACTCTGAGTCTGGAAGTTTCCTAAAAACTGAAGCCGAGCCCTGGGCTCTTAGCCAAGGCATGGATTGCTACCCTGGACTCGAGGCACTAACTGGCTCCAAGGTGGGGTCTGCCTCTGTAGGAATCCCGGCCACAGGAAGTGTAACGTTAGTGAGTAGTAACTTGGTCACGGAACCAGGCTACGGTGGCACTACGTCCTGCAGTGCCCCATCATCTCAGGAATACCCTCCTGCCTACAATAGCGCTTATCTGTCGCCCGGATACTGCCCTCAGCCCAGTTCAGCACTTCCACCTGCCCCTCTGCACACCTTGCAGCCAACCCCTACTCTTGTGCCAAGCTACAGCACCAGTACTCCAGTCTACAACTACCCACCAGGTTGCTACCCCCAAACCAGCCTTTCTTCTGGATACAGCCACCCCAGTGCCTCCTATCTTCCCTCAGGAATTAGCGCTCCCACACCTCTAGCCCCTCGACCTACTGTGGTCGGAGGTAGTTATAGTTACCCATGCCACAACCTTGGAGGGAGCGCTGATGGAGGTCTTAAACGCAAGGCCTTTGAGATGACAGATGAAGTTCAGGACGAGGTAGTAGCAGAGGGATCACGCTACAAAAAGTACGGCAACGGTCCAGGAAACAGGCACAGCAAAGGTAACGGTAATAGCCAATCCAATGGTTATGATGTTAGCCGTCCTGCCAACAACCAGCAGGCTTACAAACCTGGAAAGCCCCTGATCTCACCTCCATACAATAGAGCAGGGAACTACAGCCCACCGTCAGGCCTTGCAGGGGAAAGTATAACAGGGGAGCACAGCTTTTCTCAGCAGCACAGAATGTCTGTGAAGACACCTGCATCTCACACGCGAGTTGAGGACACCACTGGTGGCCGCTGATGATCCCAGTCAACATCAGGGAGGAATATCTAAAGACTGAGGGGTTCTGGAACAACACTGACTTGTTCTGCAAAAGGTGTAATCTCTCTGGCAAACACAAGAGGGCACAAGACTTCTATTTCTTGTGGATGTCCATCATTTGTCTTTCCTCATATTTTTCCAAAGATTCACAAGTGTTAGGTTGAGCTATTCTCTGCATAGACAGTCTAAGTGTCAGAGTGTCTCTTTCTCTCAGGATCTTATCTATTTCCTTTTGGCTACTTGGCGTTGTTTAAGAAGTTGGTGTACTAATTTGTGGCCATTATTTGTGTAAAAAGGCCTTTGACTGCAAAAATGCTCTTTGGCACCACAAAATGACCAAAAAGGAAAGCAAGCAATAACTAAAATGTTGAGATTGCCATTCTACTTTAGAATAATCACTGATAAATCTGACTGCAGGCCTTGGTGTGTCATTGGGCCTTGGGAGATTAATGTCACAGTTCTCTCTCCACCTCCTTTTGCATTTATTTCCTATCGTGGAGACCTATCTTTTCTGCTCAACAGCGGTTAATGCTGAACAGCTTAAATGTACGTACAGTGCTGTGATAAAATATTTGTTACAGATTTCTTCAAGTTTTCCATTTGGCAATAGTGTTTCAGGTCAATTAAACTCTAAATAGCACAATAACAATTTCAAAATGTTGATTTCATTCATTAAAGAAAAAAAAAACAAACCAACCTGATCCTTTCTGAAAAAACGAATCCCCCCATCTTTTTACAATCAACAAAAATAACAAGAACTATTAAGAATTTCAGTCACATTGTAGTCCTGTAGAGATTGTAGACTTTAAGTTAGTGGCACAGCATTTCAATAAGAATCAAGTCTGGACTCCAATTAAGTCCCTCTGTCGTCTCTTTTGTTGGCCTTTTGGACATGCACTTGTTCGTGTGCTTTGGGTCACTGTCCTTTTGGGTCACTGTCACTGCACTTGATCTTAAGGTTCCAACCTCATAGCTGGACGTTCTCCTTCAGGATGTACTGCTGAATAACAGAGTTCATGGTTCCATCAATTATAGCATGATGCTATAATGACCAACCATCACACTACTATGCTTGACTGCTGGTATTATAATGTTCTGTGTAAGACTCACCTTACAAAGTTTCCTTTTGTCTCCTTGGTGACCAGAATATTTCACAGTTTTGTGGATCAGCAATCAGATATTTTTGGACTGCAGTGGCTTTGACTTTTGTTTTGTCTAGTCCTTTTCTTAACTTAACTTATGAACACTGGTCTTCACTGAAGGAAGATGCTGTCTTGGGTTCCTATGTGACCACCTTGATGCATTGTTGACGCACTTTGGAGTAGTTTTGGTAGGTTTGCAACTCCCTGGAAGGTGGGCTACTTTTCAGTGTTTTCTCTATTGTTGATGATGACACACTGTGTGTCCCTGGAGTCCTAAGGCCTTTTGTTTCCCATCTGTTCCTGAATTTCTTTAGCTTTTTGAAAGAGTATTTTAGCCTACTTCATTCTTTTTAATTGATTTCTTGATTTTACAGGTCTAGTTGTGACTGGACAAACTGAACCAGTAATAGTGGATAATCAGAATTAATTAATAGATTAGCAAAAGGGGATAAATAGATTTTTACACAGGCCCAGGTTGATTTGGACAACTTGCTACAATAAATGAAATCTTCACAAAATCATTATTCTGAATTCATTCTGATTATGTTTGATTAATATTTGAACTATTCAAGGTTAAATACTTTTTTCATAGCACTGTATAAAAAAACTTCAGCAATGTACATGAAGTCACAGTTTAAGCTTATTTCTATTACCAATGATTTAAGATTTTATTTTCATTCGAATGTATTTGGCATTCAAAAAATTGCTAGACACAAATATCTGTAGGTTGTCTTCTAATGGTGTAGTTACCAGGCACATTTGTGGTAAGCTTAAGAAAACATTAATAGCATCCAGTTTAGCATCCAGTAAAGGTTGTTTATTGTTTGCATGCTCTTCATGCAGGTTCCAGTGCCTCAAACACTTTCTGCTCAACATTATAGTCTTTATGAAGAATTGCCTGGTTGTCTGCTTTGATTTACTTTTTTTTAATATGCAATCTCTTTACTTAACCCTATTAGAAGGATGATTTATAGACATGTTATTGAAAAAACTCAGGAAGAATATTGATACCTCAGAATGATAAAAGTAAGAATGTATGTTATAACCTTAGGGTGTTGGTAGCGAGCTTTATGGAGCAAGATGGTGAAAGAAAACAGAGCCGTGGCTAAAAAACTTCAGGGAAACCACAAACGTTCAATGCCTTCAATAATATAAAACGTCAGCATGCTCGCACAATTGCACACGTAGGCAAACACAATCCCATCCGTTTTATTGCTCTGGGAAACTTGAAGTTTTCTCACCAAGGCCCGAAATATTGAATGTAATTCAGATATTTTTTTTAAGGACAATACATGCCATAATGTACATCAGTGATGTTTTTTTTTAGATATATAAAACATATTTTCTTTGTGTATAGCTGTAAGTCTCCTATAGGTTTTGGTGGAAAAATTAATGCTATGTTAAGTGTTAGTGTAGTTAGTGTTAGGGAAAGGGTTTTGCAAACCAACTGTCAAAACAAAGCACTCCTGGTTAAAAAATATCATATATCAACATCTACATCATGTTGGAATGCTTGCTAAATGTCTTAATTAAAAGTCAGCAGTTCACTGTAATTTTTTTTTTCAAATCTGAATCAAAATCCATTAAAAAAATGTTTGAGAAGATGTTGCTCTAGAGGTTATTTGGTGATATTATCTTGCTTTCTCCTTAAACACTCAGACATCAAAATAAACGCAAGTGTAGAAACGCAGCCGTTTAAAAAAAAAACTTGTGTTAAAATGTTGCAAACAAATCCTCCTTAAACAAAGGCTCTGTACTATTTCTAAGAAAAAAATACAGATGTTAAGAACGGATGAAAACAACTTGACTAGACTTTTATAAATTTGAAGCGCTTAGCTGAAAGGACTATACGCTCTTCAGTGCCACACGAACTGCATGTTTTATAGTAGAATATGCACAGCAGCAATTATTTCACATTTTTTGTTTCTCTGATGCAGAGAAGGATGTGGAGTCAAATCTTAACTTCTGTGTTACCTTTTTAATTCACTCGTCATCATTTCTTGTACATTCTCCTAAACTGTTTCTACCTCACTTTTAAGACATTGTACATGGAAGTATTTATTTCATGTCATTTTTGGATGCCTGTATAAAGAGCAATGTTTTTTGCTGTTGACCTGTTTAAGTCTACCTCACTGCCGACTGTTCTGTCATGTTCTATCAGATGAAAATACACAAAAACAAATCATGCTCGACTTTCTTTGTCTTTTGTCTTTGAAAACAAAAAGGGGTTTGGTTCATTCATACAACTTATTTTGTGATATAAAAGGATTTTGCAATATTTCTCTTCCTTGATTTTTTATCTAACTAATCACCGAGCTAGCTAGAACAACTTGATAGCTAACAATTTCGATAGCTACCGTACTTGTCAGTTTAAATAATACCAATACGTCTGAAAAACTCACTAATTCATCTTTTTTTTTCTTCTACAACTCACATGATGGAACTTCAATGCTGACATGCACAGTGTAAAATTATTCATAAGCCTTTCTCCCATCTGTCTGTCAGTCAGGACTACTAAAATAATTTATATTTTCCATAGAAAGATTTTCTTTCTTCAAAGTTAGATGTTTTACTCAGGTTTGGATAGGGCAGATGAAGATGTCACGGTTTTGTGAGCTGGATTGTATACAATTATACAGGTACATTTAAAAAATATTAATTTGAATATTTTTTGCCACTCATTTCAGAAAGTAAAACTTACATATTAAATAGAGTCACAAGGGGGGAAATATTTCAAGCCTTTATTTCAGTCGTTTTGATAATTACGCCATAATTCAGCGTCTCTACAACTTAGAATGACACATAAGATCAAATGAAAAAAGATATTATATGAAAAGTATGTTCATGTTTGAAGTCTCAATAACTGACTTTTGCATAAATCACTACTTAATTCAACAGTACTTTATGCAAAAGGAGGTAAAATGTCTTACTCTGCACTCTTCCTCCAGACTCTGGGATCTTGAGTTCCAAATTACATCCGGACTTTGATTTCATCTGAAAAGAGAACTTTGGATCACAGAGCAGCGGTAACACTATTTCTCCCCAGTCACAGTAAGTCACCGATGTCTCTGGTTCAGGAGTAGTTTGGCATGAAGAAGTTGACATTATATTAATTATATATAATGCCATCATTACAACTTGGAGTGAACATTCAAGAAGATATACCAAAGTAAAAAGAAAGTTTTCCAAATGGCTCCATGTGAAGAAGTAGACTGTCCTTGTTATTCTACATAAATAGAAACTGTGGGACTCCAGTGATCCACAGTGAAAAACAGTATCTACAAATGGAGAAAACAACAAAGGTCAACCTTCAAACAAAAGAGCATGTTGATGACTTACCCAGAAGGTTATAAAAGAACCCAAAACAACATCAAAATCATCGCCAATCCTTCCTGCCTCAAAGTCAACAATAAAACAGCAACCGCATTAAAAACGTAATCCGTAAAGATGTCTAAGGCAAAAAAAAAAACACTGTTGTCCAAAAAGAACAGGTCAGGAATGAAGCTGGAGAGAAATTTAAAGCAGAAATATGTCATAAAACAATAAACCAAAAATTCTGAACATATCCTACGCTCAGGATGAAAGCGTTGAGTTATACTCTTTCATCCAAAAATGGAAAGAGTATGACACAACTTGAAACCTAAACTGACAGCCTGCTAAGATGGGTATTGATGAGAGAGTCAGCTAAAAGATGAAACTATACAGTCAGAGCTAGATTTATAGGAATGGTTTAGATCCAAGCACAGGCCTGCACATTAACAAGAAACCAAACTGATCCCAAGACTCAAAATAAATGTTGAATTTTCATTGTTTCTTTTTGCACAGAAGAAACAAACCTTTTCAGAAGAAGACATCAAACACGGAGTTTGTAACATCTATTGATTTGTTGCTTCAGGATTTAGATGCTGAACAGAAAACCCTTCAGGAGAAAACCTGCCATAAGTTTGTGACTTTAAACTCAAGTGCACTGATCCAAAACTACCCAGAAAGATCAAGAAGAAGAATGAATCAAAATAATTCTGCAAAAAATAATGAAGCCAAACATTAAGTAAGAGACTCATTGCACCTTTTGACAAAAAATTGACGGCAGTTGTTGCTTGCATGGGTGAAAGAATCGGTTAATAAGTTACTTTATCATTTTAAAACAGCATAACTCAAGTTATTGCTGTCAAATATTAAAATTTGTTTGATGATCTGCAACATCAGAAGGGGACAAATACTTGTCACAGTACTGCATGTAGGTGTTTTTTTAGTGACTTAATTCCTTGTAGTTCAGTAGAGGGCGATAGAGAGCTGTAAGAAATAACCCGTTTATTATTATAACTGCTCTATTACCGCAGACCTAATAAAGCAGTCTACAGTAGAGTTGCAGTTTGAACAGTCAAGCTGTAGAAATACAAATTCTTTTTAAAACTAATATGGCATATTTTGTCATAATTAATGCAAGTAATAAAAGACTGTTGTTCCAAGACTCAGCAGGAGTTTTTATGTGGGGCAGAAGCTGAATTGATCTACAAATATCCCGAGGTGGGATAAAATGCCATCACTGACAAAGTGAGTCAGTGGTCTGACTCACTTTGTGATCATATTGTAGAGACTTATAAAAAAACAACAATAAATTCATAAAAGTATTTGCTTATTTTCCTCTGTATTTTGTAATATGTAACATACTGTAGAAGCCATCCTCAGTTGCACGCAGGGAGAGACTTTGGTCAGAAAGGAAAATGGCTGTTTTGTACTTATTTAAAGGAAACCACCTGACCGAGTCAGTTGATCATGACTCAGATTACATCAATTCCCCGAAGAACATCCTCCATCTCTGAATGGCCCCCTTACATAAACACACCGTCTACCTCTGCACTTCTCAGATCGGCTGCCCAGCAGATCTCAGCAACGACCCACTTAATCGATGGCCTATACGTCTGTCCTACATTCAGATAGGTTTTTAAAAAGACAGAACCTTACCAAGGACAGAAATAAAACCAGAATGGTTTAGAGTAAATATGTATATTAAAAAAACCAACAGATTTATGCAATTATCAAAGAAATAAATTCATTTTTACTTGACTCTTAATGATGCGGTATGAGTCGAATCAAACAGCTGGATCATAACGGGCAGCTGAAGGTTAAACCCTTAGCAGAGCACTTGCTTTTGACCGCATGAGCCTGTGTTCTTTGTTCTCATTTACGTTCTTTCTCCCTGAAGTGGCTGCCTCTCCCTCTGATTTGCTCGCTGTGGGTAAGTAGGTGCTTTACAGTGCACTGTACAGTTTGAGCCTGTTGGGAACATGCTGCTGACTCAGCCCAGGCCACTGCATTCATCTATCTGCACTGCAGTGCTCTCCCTCTCCCTTTCCCTCTCCCTCTCTGCTTACCCCCTTCACACTGCTCCTCATTCAGTGCTCCACACAAACACACAACACAAGGTGGGGAGAGACACCCATGCACACACACACGCACACACACCTGCCGTTTTAGCGTTGTGACGGGCCTGAACACATAAAGCTGCAGGGCCTTATCAAAAGGATTCATTCCTCTTGAACTCACACTTTATGTTAAAAGCACAAACTATTTTTTTTAAAAATAAAATAATAATATGTATATATTTTATTTTATTTTTTCCTGTCTTAGACTAACAAGAAGTTGCCCATAATTGTAATGTGTAAGGAACTTGTTTTAGTTTTGGTGCACAAGAATCTGAAAAGTGTGGTGTAATGTGTTTGGCCCATATTAATTGTAGCTATTCACCGTTTGCTGCAGCTGTTGCTACATGTTTGTTCCAGTTTCGCCTAGTCAGAGTCTGTAAGCCAAAACGGCTCCAGCTCTGTCAGATTGGATGGAAAGCATTTGTGAGCACACATTTTCAGGTTTTTCCAGAAGATTTGAAATGAATTAAGGTGTGGGCTTTGACTGGACACTTCATTCCTATGTGCATTGCTCAGACTGTATGGTTACATCTTTTGGCTGACTCTCTCATCAATACCCATCTTAGCAGGCTGTCAGTTTAGGCTTCAAGTTGTGTCATACTGGATGAAAGAGTATAACACATCCTGAACATAGGATATGTTCAGAGTTTTAGTTTATTGTTTTATGACATATTTCTGCTTTAAACTTCTCCGCAACTTCATCTCTGACCTGTCTGCTGTGTTCCTTGATCTTCATGATGTTTGCTCTCTAATATTCTCTAACAAACCTCCGAATCTTGGAATTATGTTGAGATTAATTTGAAACCTTTTTAAGAAAGTTAATTGCATTCAGTTAAGTGGACTGAAATGTTCACCACATTTACATTTTTGTTGAAAATAAAAAAAACATTATTTTCCTTCCACTTCAAAATGATGCACTACTGCTTTTCTATCACATAAAATCCCAAAGAAGGAAGATTTTTACACCCAAAAACGACACGGGCCACACACATAACTGGAAGGCTGCTTTATTGTTTGGAAATAGGTTCGTGCTCAAATGAAGACATTCTTTCACCGATTTCTCACTTAATTGTCCCATGTGGTGTGCAACATATACCCTCTTTCTTGACTGTAACAGTGGAAAGAAATGACAGTCAAAAGTTGTTCTTTTTTTCTCTTTTTAGTTAAGCTATTTTCAAAGAGAAGAAATTCATCTCAGTCATGCTACAAAACAATGGCCTCATATACTGATTGATAAACCAACCTCTGGAAAAAAAAATAAGAAGAAAAGAAAACAGAAGTGTAAAACAGAAGGCAAGCCGTTGTCTCCCCCGGCTGACGAGCCAGCAACACAACAAAACACAGAGAGAGAGAGAGAGAGAGAGAGCGCACTTCCTACAAGACTCTACACGATGTTAGTCCAGACAGTCTACGCTATAGGTGGTGAGTTTTCAGTTCGCTTCGAACTCAGCATGTCGTCATGCTCCACTTTTGATTCGCTCTGAGGGTGATCTTCGTTGCAGGATTTTATAGATAGAAAGCTAAAAAGGCACGTGCCGTTAAGAGATATTGCACCATAAACAAACATTACAGACAGTTAAGACAACTAATCCTTAAATTGTTAGATATACCTTATTAAAAGTGTCAGCAAAAAATCAAGGACCGACTCTAAGCTGCAGCAAATGTGTTAAGGTTAAGGGTGGGGGGCACATGACGGGTTAGGGGCTGCAGCAAGCAATTGAAGTGATCTGGTTAAACAGCAGTTGCCTACAAAAAGGCCAAAATGAGTGTGCATGTCTGTGGTGTGTGTGTGTGTGTGTGTGCCATTTTGCATCTGTGTACACAAAGTGGGGAAACTATAGGGGCAGGACATCTTCACACACGTACAAAAAAAGAGAGTGGGGCATTTTGTGTGTGTGTAGGGGAGGTTAATGGGGCTTGGTATGCTGGTAGTGCAATTCTCTCACCAAGGCAGGCTCCACAATTCTCAGCAGGCAGCCAGTACAACATCATGCATTGTAGGCCGATACTCGATACTGGGGAAAGTCCTGGGCAGGCCAGACTTTAGGAAATTCTCTGAGCGTACCGCACAAAGAAAGAAGCGGGATCACTTACACTCAGTGGATCTGGTGTCACCTCAATGAGAGTGGACAGGAGAGTTGAGTTACAGACATGGTTCTAATGTATTTATATATAGATATATATATACCTATACACATATATATATCGACATATATATATGTGTATAAGTATATGTATGTATAGGTATAAAAGAATATATATATTATATGTAGCACAGCTCTGAATATGTGCATTTTGATACAGCTTTACACACAATTTTCTGCTTTTTTAATATAGATTCTTTTCACTTATTTCCCTCTTTATTATGAAAAGTGACAGAAAAAAAATCTACACCTTTTAACAATGCATCACAGCCTAACAAGAGTGACAAAGGGGCATCAGCTGGAAGCCATTCTATTTATGGTTATTTGTATTTAGAGTTAAAACTAACAGCTGTAGCTTTTTTCTTTACGATAATCTTGTATTTACAAAAATAATTTTAAAAAAGCAAAAAATAAAAACCAAAAAGTAACTACACATGCGCTTAAAATGATATTACATTATTTATAGTTCATTAAAAAAAGATAGCGTTTGCAGTTTGTGCCATATAGAGCATTTATTTATGAATTTATGTGTTTATTTACGGCAAAGTCCATTTTTTTCATTTTTTTCCCCCCGTCTGAAAAATCTTCGAGATGTTGGAGAAAATGCACGGTGATAGCTTTATGCTTGTCATTCAGATTTTTATTTGGTTCAAGTTGACACCCACACTGGTTCTGGAGATCTCATGCAGCAGCTGGAGCATGGGAAATAACGGATGAGGGGGGGCGGGGCTTATTCACAAACAGGGAAGTGACATCGTTGCACAGGAGGAAGTGCAAATGCTCCGGGTTGTGGTGCTCAGGTTCACAGTACCGTAAGAAGAAATGCATCCGGTGCTCTGTCGGTTATTTGGTATGGTTTTCTTTTTACAGGTAAGCGACATGAAGGAAAATGGAAAATGAGAAGCTCAAAACTCCTGCTTACATTTGGGGCTTTTCCACTTCTACCTCTGTGCTGCTAAAAACCCAACAAATCCTAACTCACTCTTGTGACATCTCCTCTTGTGACCTACGTTTTACAATCGGGGTGACCTTTTTCTTTTTTTGTATTCAATTATTTCAATCCACACTGAAATGGCCCCAAACACAAATACGCCACCGGTTATAAGCGCGTCAGGTCGCCTGGTCACTGCGGCGCCTCCAGCCTTTTGTTGGCAAAGCATCTGAAGCAGGAAGCGCTAAAATGACCCCCCCACCCTTCGACCGAGGCGGCTGTCGGACTGAGACGGCCAAGAGTCACTGTCCCCCAAGAGTGGCACAAAACAAAAACGATTAAACATGATTTTACATATAATGATACTCCCGCCACATTCAATTGCATTTTGTTGCAGAGCTCTTAATAATACATCTATAATATCTCCTGAGAAAAAGGGAAGAATTTTTCAAGCATTGCATACATTTCTAGGGTCTCTCTGTCTGATAACGACAGCAGAAGAAAAAAAAAACCCAGGATGGACAGTCCCACTCCGTCGGTAAAGGACAACAAGGGATTACAAGGCAGATCTCTTTGGCTTCTCCACACACAATGTTCTCATCACCCATTCATGATTTTGCATCTCTCACTTTGAACACCCCAAACATACCTCTCAGCACAAAACAGCTTTCCTCTCGGCTTGATGCGGCTTATAAAACTGTAATATAAGCCTCATCGCCTTCTGAAGCATCAGCATTACACAAGGGAAGAAAACAAACATCTACATTAGCGAATAAAACCGTTTAAAACAAAACTCCAAACTCTTCCGAGCCCTTTTTATAAAGGTTAGAGAGAAAAAAAAGAACACAGGAATCGGAAAAGGGTTTCAAAAAAACCCAGATCCCAAACCGCGGACAGTCAGACTCCCGCTCACGTTAAAGTAAAAAGGCAGATGATGCAAAACATAAGACAGGAGCATACAAATGATAAACATACGCTTTTCAAGCTTCCTTAAAACATTCCAGTCCAAACAAAACATTTCAGTCCATTGATCCACTAGGACGTCTTTTTCTTCGTCTTACACACCCAAAATCTTCCGAGCAGCAAAGAAAGTGCTTGCATTTCACACATTGAGGTGGTGTTTTATTCTGCTGTTTATAGATTAAACATCTGAAATGTGTCAAATGATGAAATCAGTTTTAGCCGATCAACCCACATACCGTTTGTTTTTGTTGAAGAAATTACCTCCAAAACTCTTAAAATTTTGACCAAAAGAAATGTCTCGATCGTACGGATCATCAAGCCGCCGGTGAAGTCTGCGTATTAGTGTCTTGTGGACTATGATAATTCATGCAAGATTTCTGATTAAAACATGCCTTCATGCAAGTCATTTCTATGCATTGAACAAGCACAATTATTTATGTATTTGTCTGGAAATCTTTCTGAGTAAATGGAAGCCCTTAGCCCCGAGTTGAACCCCTGTTAATAAACAGACCCTTTAACCAATTTGGTGCAAAAAGCCCATGTAAAATAAAGCATTTTTGTATGTGGGTGTAACAAAGACAATGCGAGTAGTTGACCGACATGGGCAAACTGTTTGAATATTGTTCTCTTTTTTTTTTTTTTTTTGTTGGTTTGTTTCTCGGTTTGCATTTTTTGCTGCTCAAAAAGACAAAAAAAAATTCTAGTTTTAATAAAACAAGAGAAAATACTTTAGACTCTCAGTTTGTGTCTTTCTCTCACTCACCAGTCATCCCTCTGTTTGCTCATAGAGTGAGTCTGTCGCTTGTGTCTCTACACACTGACACAGAACCACTTTGACCGCTGAAAGACCGAGCAGCTTCCTTGTCATCTGCAGCCACATGGCGCTGGATTCCCGTTTATGCCTTCCAACCTCTTGGTGTAGAGTTACTTGGTGGAAAAACATTGAATTTTCCCCCTCTTCTGTCTTCCTTTCCCCTTTTCGTTAGGACCGGTTGTGTTGATATAACAGTGCCACACAGAATGCTGATTATGTTTGGTTTGACTAAAGTTCAGTCATTTCTCGCCCCGCTCCGCATCCGTATAGGAATGAAGTCTGTAAACAAAATTATTGAGGACTATTTTTTTTCTGACTTGCAAATGAAATAATCTGTACATCTGTGTGGGTGAGTTTTCTCTCACTCTGCTTGAAGTTACATTAGTTAAATCTGTACTGTTATTAATGTGGTTATTCGTCACCCCTCCCCCAGCCTAACACTGAGACTCCCTGATGTCTTTTTGGTTTCTGCCCTTCTCTTTCCTCTCTCCCCTGCCCTCGTTGTTGTCGTCCTGCTTCTCCTTCTCAGGTTTGGTCACACTGTCATAAGAAGGCAGGGAGGCAGTGGATGGAGTGCCCTCCTTCTTTTCTTGCTCCTGGTTCTCAGCTTTGTTGTTGGCCGGTTTGCGCTTGCACACAAATCCCCGCCGGGCTAGGTGGGAGCGGTAGGCCCGCTGGATGATCCTCGCAGACACGTCCTCCTGCTTTCTCCTCAGAGTGGTGGTAATCGGCTCATAAGAGACTTTAGAGGGATTGGCAGCCACAAAGCGCTCCTCCATTTGTTGCCTGAGCATGTCCAGCTCCCCGCTGTCACCCAGCACTCGCTTGGTAAAGGCAAACAGGATGTCCAGGCAGTGGATGCGGTCTCCACTCACCATAGGCATGTCCATAGCAATCAGCTCAATGGTGTTGGGCTTGGGGACACGCAGAGGGTGCTCAAGCGCGTCGGCAAAGTCAGAAAGCTTGGCATACGTAATGAACTGGCAGGCATCAGGATCAAATTTCTCCCAAATTTCATAAAAGGTCTCAAAGTCGTCCTCACTGAGTGGGTCTGCGCTTTCCTCCGTGGCCACACTAAAGTTCTCCAGGATGATGGCAATGTACATGTTGACCACGATTAGGAAAGAAATGATGATGTACATGACAAAGAAGAAGATGCCCACGGACGGGTTGCCACAGTCTCCGGTTGCGGGCGTGCCGGCGTTCTCTAAAAGCGAGTCGCAGTCCGGCGGGTAGTTGAGGATGGGCAGCAGAAGGCCATCCCAACCTGCCGACGTGGTGATCATGAACAGGATGATCATGCTGTTCCCAAACGTCTCAAAGTTGTACATGTCGTCGATGCCGGCCCCGTGTTTCACATAGCCAAAGTTGGACATGCCGAAGATGGAGAAGATGAACATGACCAGGAAGAGCAGAAGGCCGATGTTGAACAAGGCGGGGAGCGACATCATGAGGGCGAACAGCAGAGTTCTGATTCCTTTGGCGCCCTTGATGAGACGCAAGATCCTGCCGATACGAGCCAGACGGATCACCCTGAAGAGTGTCGGCGACACAAAGTACTTCTCGATCAGGTCAGCCAGAAACATACCTGAGGTGACAAGGAAGAGACCAAACACGCTTGGTTAAAGTGTCACAATTTTACAAAATGTGTCCGTTCAGACAGAAATTTCACAAAGATGACAATGCACTGTTTTTAGGCACTCTTTTGTATTTTACCTCCATTTGTTGTTCATTTAATGCTATTTATTGAATTTATTTACTCACTACCTTAATTATTACTTACCTACATACGTATACACCATTTGGTATCTTAGATTTGTTCTTGCTCGTTATGTGCTAAAGACACATTAGGCTCAAAATCAAACCATGTCAACTAAAAACTGCAAAACTCCTTTCAGAAATGATGAGTTTTCTTCATATTCAAATAAATCCTTCAGTTCTAGTTGTGAAAGCTGCAAACCCAGTTTTGTCTTTGTTTGTCTTTATCCGTCTTTTTTAAATTACCAGATCAAGTAAAATTCTGGCTACAGACGTAAAGAAGTTAAATAAGTTTGATAAAAAAATAACTCAAGTTGCATAAGTTCCTATTTATCACTGTCTATAAACTGCCTTTTTAGCCCATTTGAATGAATAGTATTTAGACTACATTCAAGCAAACTCTTGGTTTTCCTTCATCCACATGAAGCATTTTCTGAATACTTGCCCACAATAGAGAGGATGACCACCACCACGTCGAAGATGTTCCAGCCATTGGTGAAGTAATAGTGGCGCAGCGCAAACAGTTTGAGAAGGAACTCGCCGGTGAAAACCACGATGAACACAAAGTTGACCCAGTAAAGCACAACCTCCGTGTCTTCTGACTGGTCGTCAGTCTCCACCATCATGGTGACCATGTTGAGACAGATGAGGATCATGATGGAAATGTCAAACACCTGCTGTGTCACAAAGTCAAACACCATTCCTTGGATCTGGTTCTGTAGAAAACGGAGAGAAGAAAAATGATTATTTCTGGAGGAAGTATGAATTTGTTTGCAGGTGACAAGAGCAGCAATGTCTACCTGAGGCCTTGGTATTGGTTTTTGTGGTTTCTTTGACCCAAGTTTTTTCATTGCATTGTAGTATTTCTTTTGCTCTTCTGTCATGAAGATATCCTGACCTCCAAAGTAAAGGGGACAAAAACAGTATGGTTACAATCTGCAGAGGCCTAAGCTACTTATTCAAGAATTACAGTGAAATGTGTTGAACAACGTGATTGATAGATTACACAATTAGGAGAAACTGCTTGGTAAATATCAGGCACACTTCACTTTAGGAGAGGATTAATTTTAACATTTGTTATATCTCTGCCTCATTAAAAAAAACAGCAACACAACAAGTAACTTTTTTCATTTGTTCCCCTTTTGCATCAAAAGTGTCACTTGGTTTCAGCGGATGGTATTTTGTTCCCTGCATGCTATATGACACGAAAGTTTTTAGAAGTGCCAACATGTTAAGCACCTGCGTTTAAAAAACTAAACTGTCCTATAGTGATTCGTGTCAGATTATGCTACTATAGTGTTTGTAATTATAATAATGTTTTTTTCACATCTCTACCATGGATGCCAGCTGCAGATCTTCTCTTATTTTCTATAAAGTCGTAATCCTCTCTAATTCACACACACTGCTCTCTGAAAAGGTGAAGTTAAAGAAAACGGTTCTTATCTTTTTCTTCTGTTGATTGAAATTATCAATGATGACACCAATGAAGAGATTCAGGGTGAAGAAGGAGCCAAAGATGATGAATATGACAAAGTAGATGTACATGTAGAGGTTGTCCTCATAGACAGGCTGGTCTTCCACCTGTCACATGGCAAAAGCACATTGAAGTTATTCTAACCCGTGAAGTAGAGGACAAGTCAGAGCTGCAGAAGCGTACCTTTCTGGAATCTATTGCTGCATACATAATGTCCATCCAACCTTTAAAGGTTGCCTGTGAAACAGGTGGACAACAAGAGGTTACATTTAAGATTTGCAAGAGGGAAAAAATAGTTTCCCCAAATAGAAAAGGTTTCTTACCACTTGCAAAAGTGCTAGATATCCTGCACCCACGTTGTCAAAATTGATCTTCACGTTTTTCCACCTAACTTCAGAGTGATTACTGTTAATCAGCTCAAAGCACTCGGTTTTATTGTTGACGTCTTCTGGCAGAAAGTACTCTTCAGCCGTCTCATTGAAGCAGTAGTAGTATTTCCCGGCAAACAGGTTAACACCCATGATGCTGAAGATGAGCCAGAAGATGAGGCACACAAGCAGCACGTTCATGATGGAAGGTATGGCGCCCACCAAGGCGTTCACCACAACCTGCAGAGAGCCGTGAGGAAACAAAACTGTGGACCGACAGTCGCACTGCAGCTGCACATAAACATCAACACACACAGAGAAATGCACACTCTCTTCTCACACAAGAGGCTCAGGTGTTTTGGTGATTGCTAAATCCTTTTGTGATGCACTGATAGGGAGTGTAACAATACTGAGGAGGACAACACACAATACTGAAGCCAAGTTTTAACTCGCAGTAAAGATAAACGAAAAGAGAAGAAGCGTTTTCAGACATCTTCTGCGTCACAAAACAAACGGAAAACGTAGTCATGACTGAAATAAATGTAAACAGATGTGAAATGAAAGAGCTACGGAAAGCATAAATAAGATAGAATTATGTGAAGCAACAATAATTCTACAAAATGCAAAAATTATTATTATTAACAAGAATATAAGTAAAGCAAAAGGAATGTAGAAAGCATAAATATGAAATAAATATTTCTAAAACAATATATTTATAAAAAAGTATAAATAAAAATGTGAAAACAGATAAGCGCATGTATAAAAAACATATCTGTTAATTAAGAAACAGCAAAAATGAGTTTCGGACTAGATTTCACATGTGACACATTCTCACCTTTGATGTAAAGTTAAACATGACATTTTGAAGGCTTGCTGTCTCCTAGCATCTTTTTAAAGGGTGTAAAACTTTTGACAAGTTTGTTTTTAACTGCAATTTGATTTATTAAATTGTTTTTAGATAGATCAAAAGCTTCTGACGGACATTTTGTGCCATATCGTTTTGTTACACTCCTCCGAACCAATTTCAAATATTCTACGTTGATGTTTAAATATATGCACGAAAGACTAATTGGGTGTGTAAATATAATCTCTAACAGTCCCAATGGAATGAATACATGCCAAGATAATTTGACAAATTAAATCATCATCTCATGTGAAAAGAAACTACTCTATAAAAATAGCAGGAAGGGATTGAAGCCTTTACAGGTGAATACATGAATGTGCATTTCTACATATAGAGGTGCCATGAATACGAAAAGCCAAACAAACCAAAATTATAAACATATACTTATTTTTTTTATCTTTTTGCATTTTTTTCCCTTCAGCCCAATAACATATTAAAAGAGTCAATGCACTGATGTTAATATAATAGCAAAAGAGTGATGATGAAAACCATAGTGATGAGAAATCACTAAAGAGTGATAAGCAAAGATGGCAGGGGAAGGGAGGGGGGGTATGCAACCAGAAGTTTGTTGATCTTCCAGTGTGACAATGCCAAAGCCAAACTGTGATAAGATCAGGTAACAGGACACCTCAGGCAGAGCAAAAGTCAGGATGCTGAGCCCAGACACGGACAAGACTTTTTGTTTCTGCCAGACAACAACCAGAGGCTGATCGGAGCCATCACACAAATAAAGTGCCGCTCAAAAGTGACGATAGTCGTAACAGGAGACAAAAGTTTTAGATTTCCTAATAACGTGAGGTGATACTGTAAAACTTGCCAAAGATTTTAATATGGAGTCACATGAGACATAATTCACCCTTCTAATGCTTTTCATATTTCACCACATGACAACCACAAAATGCGTCTTTTGTTGGGATTTTATGTGATAGACCAACACAAAGTAGAGCAAAGTATGTTAACTTGCAGCTCTGGAAATAATTTAGAGACCACTTAAGATGGTCAGTTTCTCTGATTTTACTTCCTTTTGTAGGCAAGTGTTTGAGTAAAAGGAACATTGTTCTTTTATTCTATGAACTACTGACAACATGTCTCTGAAATTTCAAGCCAAAATTTAGTATTTATTTGCAGAAAATGAGAAATGGTCAAAATAATTAAAAAGGTGCAGTTCTTTCAGACCTCCAATAATGCAAAGAAAACAAGTTCATGTTTATTTGGAAACAACAATATTAATGTTTTAACTCAGGAAGAGTCCAGGAATCCATAGTTGGTGGAAAAACCAGGAGGTTTTCAATGCAGTGGGCTCTTCATTTTTTTCCAAGAGCTGTGTTTACAAATAAAATCTTAAAAGTGTGGCAGAAATTTGTATTCGTTCCCCACTCAATCAATAATTGATAGAAAAACACACCACCAGCCAATCACAAACAGGTCTTTCTGTCCAATCAGAGAATGGATGAAAAATTACCAATCAAATCAAAATAAGAAATTCCAGCATGGTAAGATTTAAGAAAAACACAGGAGAATGTTGTACACCTGAATTTTGAAACCTGAGGATATGTATTTCAGACAATACTGCTATATATAGTTTTAAAGAGGGTTTTATGAAATGTTGCACTGTATTTTCTTTAGGGATATCACAGCAGATGGGTCTGAAAACAAATGCACACCACACTTCAGATAAACTGATTTTCTATCCATGTTATTACTGCTTTGGTTTGGTCTATCTCATAAAATTATAATGAAACAAATCACAAGTTTCTGGTTGTAAGGTGAAAAAAGTTTAAACAACACAAACACTTTGAAGGGTATTGTGAGTTAATTTGTCTGAGTACTTTAGGAAGATCACCAACTGGTAGCAGATTGTATTTATTTTGTCTTGAATTTGAATTTAAGGTGTTGATGCGACAGTTCACGCCAGCCTCTAGTTGTTTCTCAGCTAGCACCAATCAGAGCTGACTTTTTTTATTTTGCTGCATCATTCGGGTAGGTCAGAGCAAGATATCTTTAGAGTGGGTCATATTTTCTACAAATACTTAATCACTAGGAGCTTTAACAGAATGTTAAATTTATCATATATGAAATGAAATATGATAAATCAAATCAGATGTATTAAACCATCTGAGATGATCTTAATCCATGCAAAAAAGCTTCTTGTCTATTAAAAGGGTTACTGCAAAAATTCCCCTCAGAGATTTTCAAGGTTGTTTTTTTTTTTTTGCCATTTCTAGCATGCGTTGATGCTTTTTGTTAAATCGGCATGCAAAAGGAGCAGCTGCCTGGAGTCTTAGGTCTTACCCTCATCCCTTCAAAACGTGACAGGGCCCTGAGGGGTCTCAAGGCCCTCAGTGTCCTGAGTGATTTAATCGGGCCTAGATCGGAGAAGCCCAAAGCATTAGCTATAAGGCTGACTATAGACACCTACACAGATAGGGACAGAAGGAGAAGGAAAGACAGAGGAAGAAGAAGAAGAAAGTCGCCACACAGTTAGAAGGGATATAGAGAGAAAGTTGGCCCTAAATCAACTGTAAGGACGGCTAAATTATTATATACAGAGTACAAAAATAACTCCTTTATGTGTAGGAATACTTCTACAACATAAAGGTTCAAACAGTAAAAAGGAAATGGTCAGTAATGTGTACCCAGAGTTTTTTTTCCCCTTGTTTAAAACCTCATGTTTGTGTTTGGTTTAGTTTTGGCAAGCCAGTCTAACGTGACAACCAGCTTAACAGCACAGTGAGCACACCTGGAAAGAAACTTGTGGTTGACACAGTGAGAGGAAGAGAAGAGAGTCCAACAAAGGGACAAAATCGGAGGAGAGATGTGTTCACGAAACACTCAAATCAATGTGACACAATAATATAACACATAGTACACAGTACAAAAACGGTACCAACACCAGCGGGCATTTCACTCAAAGAAGAGAGAGATAGAGAGAAAGAGAGAGAGAGAACGCAGGAGGTTGAGGACAACTTTCAGGGTTAGAAGAGAGAGGGTAACCTGTGAAAGTAGGATCCCCACCACAGCACACAAACCTTACCCTGGACCCCCAAACACCGACCTCTCTGTCCCCCTTCTGAGGTGCACAATGTCTCTCTTAGCTTAAAGAGAGACAATGTTATTGGAACCTGCTGTGAGAGAGAGGACAGGTCAGTGTTAGGGCAAAGGACCGAGTCGTATTTACAGGATGTATCGTAACTAGTAATGCATCGGCTTTGCATAATTACAGTCACCTTCATAAAGTGCAGCAGCCACAATGACTGGTCATTCTCTTGTTTCGCGACCCTCTTAAGGTTTTTATTGTTGACTCAATGTGTTTTCATACTAGATTCAAATTTTAACCTGGACTTATAACTTATAGACGTAGGTACAGCCAATGCTGTGCATAGACACATTAAAATGTTCATGTGACGGACCTTGCATTTGAGAACTCAATTTTACTTTCAGTTTCTTTGGTCAAGAAATAAATTGTCTTTTTTGTGAACATGAAAACCCCCATCTATCTATCAAAAGCAAAATGAATCCAACTCGTAATTACTACAAAATAAACTTCACAAATTGAATATATAGACAACCCCTTCTCTCTCTCTTCTGAGTACTCTTGAATATATATTTCACTCAAATTTGGTCATTTGTGATTAAGAATGTGCTATTTATCGCAAGTCCTACTGTAGTTTTCTATATTATTACATATTCAACACAAGAAGTAAAGAAGCTTGCTGCACTTGGCTGATTATTTCTTTGTTGCAGCAATCCCTCAAAGCAATAAAGATATACTTGTTTGTTAGAGTTGTGTGTGTGGGCTTCGCCCAAGAAAAAATGTACCCGATCCTCTTTGCCGATGCCAGACACCTTATTCTGGTGCTGACACATTCTTGTTGTTGGTTTTTCAGATGCCTGCAATTTGAAGACATGTTGGTAATTTTAACAGTTCATTTGTTAAATGAGGTTTCAGTAGTGTAAGAGAGAACCATGCAACCACAACACCCCGTCACCCAGTCCCTGTTATGTTTGTCAGGTGGGAATCCCGTGCCCTCCTGTGGGATCAAATTACATTCTTTAATCTGGATTTATCACAAATAGCCAGTCTGGGTTTGGCCACTCTGGAAAGAATCGCACAAGATGACGAGCAATTTCCTCCTCTCTTCTCCTGAAACCAGGATCAGCTCCACTCTGTGGAGGAGAACGCTGACATCTCGGACGATAGAGTTTGTTTCTAAGGCTGGAAATATTTCCACTGGTTGAATAATCTGCCTGCAATGAGATTACCTCCAGTGATCATGAACATTACTTTCACTCCTTCACACTGCCTTCACCAAAACAAGTTTGGTTTTGGCAAAGAAGATTTAGCAAATTCATGGGCACAAACAGCATCACTCTGCTGCTCAACCCACAAAGGCTTTTTCCTTTGGGCCACAATTAAAGGCGGGAACAATTAATGATTACTTCATTAATTAAACAAAACAAAACCGATACAAATAAAACAATTTATGCTTTTCTTGTATCTTTTCAATCTTTAAAAATGTAACTTTTTTTCCACCACCAAAAATATGGAATGTGTAATAGTAGAAGATTGGACTTGTCGATTCATCCATCCATCCATCCATTTTCTTGACACCCTTGTCCCTTAATGGGGTCGGGAGGGTTGCTGGTGGACTTGTCAATTATTAATTAGAAAAATTAAAGCAACAAAGAGAAGAAAAAACATCTAATAACACAACACCGTGTGTACAATGTGACTATGAAGGATATTCAGATATTCAGAGTCCCATTCTAAATAGATTCACACACAAATATAATCTGTTCAGCTTGTTTTATCATTCATTATGTTTTTAAAATGTAAAATTCAATATATTTTGAAATTGATTAGATTTTAAATTAGGAAATATGGTACGTATAATAAGATCTGGTAATCCAATAATGATTATTATGTTTACTTTTCTAAAGTAAACACAATAGTTGTTATTCAGACGTGTGTGGAGCTAGATTAAAATAAATAATTATTTAAAAAGAACAAAACATTGAAAATTTTTATTTTTTCAAGCTTTATCTTATATCTGAACCTTTTCAGATATTAAAAGCCAACTCATACTAGAGTATAACTTTGGATTTATTCTTGAACAGAAATACAAAGACGTATGAAAAATTAGTAGGGAACATTTCCATCTTTTGGCAGGGAAAGACACACACATTGGTAATTTCTTCTTCTTTAGTTAGATTTACTAACGTGGGACAAAAAAACAGACACAACCCAAACTGGCATTCAGACATTGGCATTAAAAACAGAAAAAAACAACAAAAAGACACAGAACAAAAATCAACTGAACTGCAAACAATGAACTACAATTACTAACAGATACTTGGCAGCAGGTTAAAGTTGTCCACATTTCTAGGTTATCTATATTCCAGTCTAACTAAAATTAAGCACACCTTCTTTTTTAAGGGTTTTCATAGTTTGCTTAGTTTTCCAGGGACTTTTCTAGTTCAGTTTCACTTTTGTTTCATAATAGATGACATGAATAATTATGTGGTGTGTGGTTTTGTGCAGCTGACGTAAGATTTCAGCAACAGTAAAATCGGGTGAAGACCAGGTTATTTATACGTTAAAACCCTAGAACTGAAAGATGGTGTACTTTTTTGACAGTGAGAAGTTATTAGAACAATAAAACAAACAAGCACTTAAATCTGAGGAAAGAGAAATTGCATTAGAGGTTCCCCAAGGCTCCGTTTTTGGGCCCTCTCAGATATGATTATGAAGTACAATAACATTTCCTACAATATATTTGAGAATAACCAACAATTTCATATTACTCTGCAGCAGCAGTCATTTAATATTTGTGTCTGTAAAATGAATATGCTGAGCTTATTTATTACATTAAGTAATATTCTATGTTTTCCTGTAATTCACTTTGCTGTGAGCTGTAGGTGAGTCCTTCAGCAATGCCAGTAGATATCTGGACTCAAAAAAGCCTCATATTAGCTCAAATCATAAGTTTTCTTCAGATTTGCCAGTGAGCAACAGTGAAAGGTTGGGTATTTCGTAAACAGGGACAATATAAAAGTAAATAAAGGTTAAAAATAATATCCAATATACAAACTGCTTCAGAGAATTAAAAAATCATCTAGAGTCTCTCTCTTTCTTTCTCTTTCTCTCTCTCCATCCTCTCTTTTATCTGTGCCTCACCTTAAACCTGGCATCCAACACTGTCACACATTCAAATATATAAAACAACATAACAATCCGACAGCCATCAAGAAAAAAAGAGTTTTACAGTTAAGATCTGTAGTTCAGCAAACAGAGGATGAATTTGGACCTTGACTAAAATGAAAAGGTTCACCAGAAAGGTTAGAAATAAAACATAATAACTTAAAACTGGGGATGAAACCTCTTTCTTTAAACAAAGAAATCCTAACCTGAGTACCTCAATATTAATTATAGTTTCAAGTCTAATATAGCATTATGTTCAAGATCACTGAAATGCAGCATTGCTACAAATTTGCTGCTTTCAGAAAAATTGAAAAGCCATTTCTTCAGTTTTGTCCTGGTAGATTTTCACCCACACAACTGTGACTGAACAGAGAAGGATCAAATATCGTACAGCGATGCTTGTGAAACGTTTGTGCTTGTGTCTCTAAAGCTGGATTTTATGAGGCTGATCGGAGTGAGTTTGGCTTGTTCTGAGCTAAATTTATTTACATCTTACTTAGAAGGAAAGAAATATTTTGTGGAACAAACAAAGATGACACAGTGTACCAAAAGGTGCATTTCTTGGGCTACTTTTGTTCAACGTAGAACAACAAGTTCCTGTAGACTCAAAATATGTTGAGTCTACAGACTTTTTAATGTTGATTATTAACATTTTTTATAACTGATGGGAAAAAAATTATGAACAACGATGAAAAACAAGACATTCAAAATCAAAGTTATTACTAAATCATTTAATAACCTTAGATGTGTTTTGAAATATTTATTGCCAATAAGTTCTGGTAACTGAATTTAATGTGCAATATTGTTTTAAACCTTCCTCTTCTTAAATCTCCTCATGGTGGAGATTAAAAATACATAAATTGGCTTAACATCACCAGACAGAAAATAAGTGTACTTACATCCACAATGAAGAAGTCCAGCCAGCACCAGGCATTAGTGAAGTACTTAACAAAGCCGTAGGCCACCCATTTCAGCAACATCTCCAGGATGAAGATGTAGGTGAAAACTCGATCGGCGTAATCCAGAATGATGCGCACCGTCTTCCTCTGTTCAATGTACACATCCTCAAAGGCCTGAAATGCAGCAGAATTACAGTGGACAAAAAATTCATTGTGAAAATCATTGCCTGACATTCGTATTTGTATTGAACTTGAGTGCCGAGGGAGCTTGGCACTCAAGCTCCCTCGGCAGCTTGAGACCCTCTGATCAAAGAAAGCATAGAGCAAAAAATAAATAAATAAAAATAAGAAATACATTTGAGCTGACATTTAGGATTCTACATGTGTACAATGACACAACAAAAACTATTAAATAAATAGTTAACCCAACTGGGTAAGTAAAGTGTACTGGTTTTAGCTTTACACAACATAAAAATAATAAAGAGAAGGGAGATAAATAAAAGATGAGGACTGACAGGTCTCTGCATGACATGTACGCCAGAGGCCTTTTTTTTCCTTCAGAAAACTGTAAACCTAAGGTGAAACTTCTTGGTTGAAAGGTTGGTGCATTACAGCACTTTGCCATCCATTAAGGACTACAACATCAAGAGGAGCTGCAGCAAACAAGCAAGAGATCTGGATGCTCCCTTGCATCTTTAGAGGCCAATGATATTCACCACACATAAATGAACGTGTATTTATGCACTTATCATTGCAATCTACTTCCCCAGCTCTTTCTTACACCTATATTAAAGTTTAATATAAACCGGCAACTAACTATGTCTGACTCACTTCATAATACTCTATACTATCAAATGTAATTGTTGACTACTTTTAGGAGACGAAATGGACCTTGCTCGGTGTGTTTGTTTTTTTACCAGAGCTCCACTGCTGAGGAGGATCATGAAGATGATGAGGGTTTCAAACCAGTTGTGTTCCACTATCAGGTAGCAGGTCTTCCTCAGGAACCACCAGTGCTTTCCCCATCCGTGAGTGATGGGAACATCGCAGCACTTATATTTGGCCACACACTCTGCGTGATTAATGAAATATCCAAATATATATATAATACATGCAGCAGTTATAACATTTGCTTTATTTTTTGGCAAAGATACAGTTAACGTGAGATTCTGCTACTGAAGTAAAAGCACTAAAACATAAATTTTCTTTAAGGTTTTGTTTCACAAAGTCTGATAGAAGCTGAGCATCACGTACCGTCAGTCCAGCAGGCGTCAGGATCAAGATACTCTTCCACGACTTCAACCACTGCCACCTCCTCTACGTCAGGCTTGATGTCTATTGTGCTGCCCTCAGATGAGCTGGTGTCATCCAACTATGACAAAAAAACATCAACCCATTCTTTAAAACACAAGCTCAGCTAACTGATTCGATACAGAAGCTATATTACCTGCCACACAGCAGGGCAACAATACCTTTATGTACTTCCCAATTTTCTAAATATGCAACTGTGCTACTAACAGTTTTCTAATAAAGTAAAAAAAAACATAATCCATGTATAAATGTAAACCTAAATCATGATTGTATTACTACTGATGCTCATTTCTACATTTATAAAAAAAAATCCAGATCTGTAAGCAACGAATGACTCCTTAGCTATGAACTAATGGACTAAGCTGTATCAGTTAACCAAATAAAAATTAAAGAATATCAATAATGACACTTTCAAATATGTAGTTCTGTTAGCTGCTAGCAGTTTTTCCTCTGCTAGCAGCTCCGCCTCCTCTGCAGGGTGTTCTGTTACTGCATGCTGTGCAGGGAGGATGAGTTGAGGTGACTGATGGTATAAGAACCAGCTGCAGGTATAATCGTGATGCAGTTGCATAAACTCAATGTGTCCCACTGTGAACCAAATGAAGGTGACCTGCATATTATAAATGCCTACAGGTTTTTGGTCTAGCTTTTGCTGTTTGTACATCATAACATACAGATGGCAATGTTTCTATTGCCTCATCAGGCTTGCTCCCTGTCTGTCTCAGGCTTTTTTTTGTATACTCAGCATTTCTGTTCAGTGTAACAGCATTCCTGTCTAAATGGATGCTCTGAAATGTCACGCCAGCTTTGTGTTTTCATCTGGAAGTCGACACCAACTCTGCAGACCTTGGATAAGATTTTAACAAATGTGATAGTAACATACTGATTGGAAACTCATAAATAAAATTTTTCTCCAATAATTTATGCACCACACATGTGGAAGTTGTTTCTGAGAAAAGAAACTATTTATAAGACCAACAGGGTGTTGAAAATATGGTCAGAGGATGTAGAAGGATTGAATTATAATTTCTACACGTAGAAACATGTCTGTGAGTCATTCAGATTCCCAATAAGAGCAAGACCTTCAGCAGATGACAGTAAGGATAAAGGGGGTCAGGTGAAGTTCCTTTGTTTTATTTTGAGCTTTCAGCCTCTGCTGAGTAAGAAAATTGCTGGATTCGTAAATGTTGGCAACCTTTTGGCAATATCAAACTTAAGCAAACGATCAATAATGTCAAAAATATATTCACAAAGAGTGATGACTATGTAATGCTAGCTGGACTAACAGTGCTAATCACTAAGATAAGATACTGAAGGCAGCTTTAAATTACAGTTTTAAATGTGTTTTTAGAAAATGTAATCATAAAATTACCTTACAGTGGCTTCATCTGCTCTTAAAAAAGAGGAGTTAATTATCGCTCACAGCTACTACAAGAGCTGTTTTTATATCTCTAATATAATTGAGTCAAAAATCAGGCAAAATCATTATTGCCGGGTCTAAGCTTTACAGAAACTCAAAATGAGAACCTTGTTATTTTTCTATTTCAGACTTTTCAGTTTGAAACTATTGAATTCAAAGCTTCCGTTTCATCTACCTGAAAAATCTACTGAATTTTCCTCAGCAAGCCATTTCTACTCACATCTTTGCTGTTTTCCACATCCGATTCGCTGCTGAAGTCCTCTGTGTTGAGGTTTTCAAAGTCTGACTCTCCAACGGCGATGGGAACGCACACGGTGAGGTTGGGGTTGTGGATGAAAGACATGTAGTCGTCGTCGATCATGTACTTTCCCACACTGCTCCCGATTCCGCTGGTGGTGCCGTTGCCGTTTTTGGGGTAGTCCAGTTCTCGGTTGATTTCAACAGGGTGGTTTGCTATGCAGTTGAGCTTTTCCTCATAATCCAAAGGCTTCTGCTCGTCCTCTACAGGCTGCTCATTAGGAAGGTAAAACAAGACAAACAAAAATGCTGTCAGAAAACATGAGAGGTGGACGATGACTTTGAGATTTTAAATAGCTGATTTTTTTCATACAACATATTTGAAATATTCAAAAGAAAATGCAGTTTGTCCAGCTGAAAGCCCCAGTTATGTATAATGTTAATTAACATGCAGCCAATCCAGAAGCCCCATTAACTTTTCTTGCCAATGATTGGCTGAAATCTCAAGAGTGGATATTGGGAAGACTGTAAATGCTAACTTCTGTGTTGTTGCTATAAAGTTCCGTCTTGGTTGTATGAAGGGTATTAGGGTATATTTGGTTTCAACTATTAAAATAGACAGTAAAAAGATTTTTTATGAGGAGTCTCAATCTTTTGCAGATTTCAGTGTTTTGTGGTGACTGTCATCCCTGAACCCTCCAAATACTGGGGGTGTACCGTATCTATTCAGACAGCAAGACCGCAGCTTTCTTCTAAACCGGCCAGTTTCTAACTCTTCAGTAACAAATGTAGCTACTGGTTGTCGTAAAAGACTTTAAAAGTTGTTAAATGACCTCACTGCATACGTTTAAAAGAACAACTGAAGTTTCTCTTGCTGATTTAAGTCTTTTTTAAAATCTCCCCAAGGTCAAAATTCCAGGACTCAATCAAAGATTACCCAAAGACACTGGTTCTGTTACTTAGGCTTATCGATTATCTTTTATTAATCAATATTTTTAAAATGTCTTTTGTTTCATTTTTACTGACACTATCTCATGGACAGCCCTTATGGAAATCTTGGCAGCTTTAAAACTATACCTTTGGCACATGTTGATGCCTAAGCATCGCGTACCTTTTTGAGAACTGTGGCTACCAAGATTCGCATGTTGGCTTTAAACCATGCGATCCCTGTCTTGATGCGGGCAACAGCGAGTTGAAGGTTGTTGGGTTCTCCGTCGTCATCGGTGGCAGCGAGGTTGTCTGCACTGAACGAGCTCAGCAGCAGAGCCAGAAACAGGTTCAGAACCTTACAGGGAAACACAAAACGCACTGTGAAACCTCAGAGCTTAGTGTACATGCGCTATTATGATCGTGTGCTTTTTTTTTCTTACCACCAGATTTCCAATGACCATAACCATCATGAAGACGATAATGCACATGGCTTGTCCTGCCACCTCCATGCAGTCCCACATTGTTTCAATCCACTCTCCACACAGCACTCTGAACACGATCAGGAAGGAGTGAAAGAAGTCGTTCATGTGCCAGCGTGGGAGTTCGCAGTCCAACGCGATCTTGCACACACAGTCCTTGTAGCTTTTTCCAAATAGCTGCATTCCCACCACGGCAAAGATGAAGACGATGATGGCCAACACCAAGGTCAAATTACCCAGAGCTCCCACCGAGTTCCCAATGATCTTAATCAGCATGTTTAGTGTGGGCCACGACTTGGCCAGTTTGAACACTCTTAACTGTGAATGGAAAACAGGATTAATTAGTTTTATATTGAACTCATTTAACACATATTAGCTAAGCTAGATCAAGTCTGAGTTTAATCTTAAACTGAGCATCACGTAACAGAAATCTGATGATTGCATCTCATATTTCTGTGACATTAAAACGAGACACGAGTTTTCGCTTACCAATCGGAAAGACCTGAGAACTGAGAGTCCCTCCACGTCCGCCAGCCCCAGTTCAACCAAACTCAGGGTCACGATGAAGCCGTCAAAGCAGTTCCAGCCTTCTTGGAAGTAGTAGTAGGGGTCCATAGCTATGAGCTTGGCAAACATCTCGCCAGCAAAGATGCCGGTGAAAACCTGCAGGGCGAGACAAATTTAAAAAGAGATGCCAGTGAGACTCAGCAGGAACATATCACTTCACTGCTACTCCAGGGTTTCCCCCAGTGGATTATAAGCATGGCGGCTGCCATGCTTTTCTAGCCCTGCCACAAGGCTAAGCGTTGGGCCGTTTTCAGCTGTTTGGGATTCCCCTAGGTAATTTCCCCTCAGAAAGCAGGTGGAGAATCCGTGCTTTCTGATTGGCTGCCTGTCACATTCAGCGTTAAGCTTCCAGTCGGGGAAAACCCCTGATTCAATGGCACCACCCACCACCACCCCCTAAGCCTGACGCCCCTACCGCCAGGCTTAGCAGGTTTTCTGGGGGAAACCCTGTACTCACATTTTGAAGCAGTGATCTATCAGCACTTCTGTTGAGATTTGCAATCTCAACAGATTGCAAATCTCACTCGGCATGCCTGGTGCTCGACACGGCTGTCAGATGTCATGGTAGATAAACTAACTTTCTGATTTATTTAACTGATAATTATTTGACGGTTTCTCTTTAAAACATTAAGCTCTTATTCGTAGATGTTAATTGATAAATATGTTCTGTGTTTTAGAAAAAAAACAAGATGGTAGTATTATGGCAAAAGAAACTTACTCTATCCTAATGTGATAACAGACTGTAAATGTTGCATCCTTGATCATATTACACACACTATGTACAAAATGTGGTCATGTGACATGGCTTGATATTTCGTAAAAGACACTTTATTTTTTTTACTTCATGTTTGTAGCCAAGACAAAGAACAGTGATTAAAATGCATTTCGGTATTTCCACTGTATAAATTTAGCATGTAATTGTTTAATCACAGTTTAAATAAATAATGCTATGAAAATCTTGGTTGGGTGACCCTCTGCGATTACCATGATGGTGTAATTACTTTTCTACCTTTAAAAACAATGTACCTCACAAGAAAAAACTTTAAAGTGGCAATCAATAAACGTGTAGTCAGTTTAAAATAGATTTAAGCGCGTTAAAACATGAGCAATCCTGAGATTTTAACACCTTAAATTACAGCCAGTCACTATAAAATATATGTAAAGGAGTATTTACATATAGAAGACGTATGTAAAAACGTCCGTACGCTTTGCTAAAAGTGGTAGTGATGATAAGCCTCAAAAGACGTCATGTAAATTATCTTTGCACAACCCCAACTAGTTTGCTTGCAATGACCTTAAAATGTATTACTGTTAAAACCTTAACTCTGTGCAAATTTTAAATGCCAGCATAAGGTCACAAAATCTGCACATTCACCCACCCGACAGCTAATCATGTGTCCAGTCAGTGCTGCAGAAGACACCCAGTGATTCACACTGCACCATCCAGCTTCTAATGCAGGGTGAATTAAATTCCTGTTTCACTTTGGACAGCTACCAATGCTTATGACCTCATTTCCTGTCTCAGTGCTGACGCAGAGTGAATACTGCTGCGCTACAGTGTTTTTTTTTTTGTTGTTGTTTTTTTTTTTTTTTTTAGGAAGCCGGGGCTGGACTCAGCCAAATCAAAATGTCTTCTTGTTTGGCAAGTTCACTGCTGAACACATCTACATGCGTCTTCAGGTGGAAGGAAGTGTGCCAAAAATATGAGACATTTCACGTATTTGTCAAAGCACAGACTTTGTGTAAGAAAAGTGAACTAAAAGGTGGTGAGGAGACTGCAGAGCTGACTAGATGGCAACATTAAAATGGAAATAAATATTTAATGAGATTTCCATTTGATAACTCTGTGTGGTCAGTTTGAGTTCTCAAGTGCACATACGAAATGATGCATTGTTTTGCTTAAGCGGACAAATGTGAAACTCCTCCGTTGCTCCGGCAGAGGAGAAAAGAAGACGGTAAACGTTGTCGTCTCTCACCAGGTTGCCGACGGACAGGACCCCCTCGAAATGTGGCGTCATCGGGTAATGCTCCATGGCCATGAAGAGAGTGTTGAGCACGATGCAGATGGTGATGGCCAGATCCACAAACGGGTCCATGACAATCAGATAGACGATGTGCTTGAGTTTTAGCCAGATGGGGCAGCATTCCCAGATGAGGAAGATGTTTGCAAACTTGTACCAGCAGGGAGGACACTTTCTTTGAGATTCTTCTAACTCTGCAGGTTGAGGAAGAACAGGTATCGAGATTATATGTTAAATTTAGGTCATGACCCATTACTTGAAAAAGTAATCCTACCCCTGATCTTTTTCACCTTTTGTCCCGTTACAAAAGTAAATTTCAATGGACTTTGATATTGCTGTGCACAGTCACAGAGTGGGGGGAAAGCGGTACATTATTTTTTTATTTTACAAAAAATAACTTCAAAATACCCTTGTTGTATGCTCAACTCCTACTGAGTCATCACTCATTCACATTTGACTGGGATGGATTTTAACTGGGCCATTCTAATACAGAAATACTTTTCTTAGCAGCAACATTGCCTCTCAGGCATTATGCTTAGTGTTGTTGTGATGCTGAAAGGTGAATCTCTGCATCAGTCTCACGTCTTCAGCAGCCTCATGTTTTATCTGAAACCTTCCTCCCGTCAGCTTTGACTTGGAAAAAAATGCATGGTTTTCAATGTTCAGCCCTACTGAATCAGCTACACTGCAACCAAAGCTGATTAAAAAGTTAGAGCTGTCACCATTATGATCAGATTTGTGAAGTGCATGAATAATATTTGTCTCATCCAAATAATGAACAATCAGAGCTACCGTGGGGGTGTGAGAGCAGCTAAAACTAAAGCCTTTCTTCTGCCTACATCCCCCAGATTGCTGCGGGGTTCAGTGGAATTATTGACTATTTTTTTATGTATTTTCTTTTTATATTGATCATGTGTCTATCGTGATATTTACCGATTTATCGCCCAGCCAACTTTAAACTTGTAACATAACAAAATGTGTTCAGGCTATCTAAACACATCCTGATTAAATGTACATTTGAAAGCAGGTCATTTTCGCCATTTCTGTGAAAGCATTACAAGGTTTTTGTGAAATAAGTGCACCTTCTAAGAGTGTGTTGGTGACCACGCTCATCTGACTGTTGGCACGGTCCTTTCCTTTGAAGGAGGAGTTGAGCTGATCCACAGAAATCATGAGAGAGCCGGAGTGTTTCTTCTTAATCTCCACATCTGTAGTCTGTACTCAGAGAAAACATGAATGATCATTTAGAAAAGCACGAGATGCACACAGAAATTGAAAGCAATGCTTCAGAGCTACCTCAGCCACTAAATAATACCCGTTTCCCACTGAACAGACCAAATAAAGAAAACACATCCTAGATCTTCACATCAAATCTGCAGATTACGCTGAACTCGTCCTAAAGCCTTTGTAATCTTGAAATGCATGCAGTGGCATGCACGTCATGTCAACAGAGGGGGTCTCAAGACATCGTTAACATCTACACCATGCTAAAATTCAAAAGAGGTAAACAGGTAAGAGCAGGTTGGCTGGCTGAGAGAAGAGGTCTACCATGCGTGCGCAAGGGGAGAAATATTGTTACAGAAAAACTGTTTCAAGCTTGTTTGTTGCACCATCCAGGGTTAGGAGAATAGATGAAGACAGGAGAAGAGGAGGAGGTGGATGAAAGAGAAAGACAGATATGGAGAGAAGAGGGTTGATGAGAAGGATAAAAGCTTAAGAATATGATTTCTAAGTAAAGACATGAAGGGAAAGTTTCTTGGCAAGAAATGTTTGTTTTTGTGAATTTTGTTGATAAAATATTCATTAGTTTGGTGAGAAAGGGAGTTTGTAGATATGTTTCTGCTTGTTAGTCATAAAAAAACAAAACAACATTAAATCAATCAGAAAGAGTAAGTGGCTCTGCAGGGTGACGTTTTTAAACAGAATCCGATTATTCAGGAGGAGAAAGGAGAGCTTAGAGTTCAGGAAACAGAACAACAAGGGGAGGGGAGGGTTTGGGCTTCGAAAGAAGGAGCCGCAGAGATCAGGGCCATCATCATGCCTAAACCGTATTGGTGTCCCATGGACGTCCTTACACTGTCATCAGTGGCTGCCTTATCTATTTTCACCTCAGGCAGAAGCCGTCTGCCAGGCCCGGGGCCGATGAGCGACACCACGCCGTTGCAGTCCACCGTGCTGTTCCTCTTCCCTCCAGAGTGTGGCGCCAGTGGGTGGATGCGGGATGAGCCCTGGCTGTAGCCGCTGTAGCTGTTGCGACGGTAAGGTATGAACAGCGAGCCTCGGCGGTCTTCGCTCTCCTCCACAGTGCTGTGCTCGTCGTCCGCAAACTCGTTCTCCGAGCCCATGTCCTTGGAGCGGCCCTTGAAGCTGAAGATGCTGCTGCGGCTGTTGTGGCGCGACATGAAGGGCGAGCCGGGGATGCTGAGCAGAGACTGAGGAGAGACAGATTTAAACAAAGCAAAAAAATGGAGGTGTTGAGGTTGCTGAAAACAGCCGGAAAGGATTAGAAAATAAAGACCTAGAAATCAGAGTGCAGACAGAGAGGCGAGAAGCAAATAAAAAGAAATGATTAGAAACCAGGAACTGCTGGAGTTTACGCTGTCACTGGATAAATAACATTTTAAATAATAACAGTAATTCATTCCATGTTTTGTCTCACATGTGTTTTGTTATGCAATGAACCAAAAATTACTGCTTTCCTAATTGTGATATTTTAATTTTGAGCACATTTTTAATTACTTAGCAGAGAAAAACCTGAACAGAGTCTCAATGAAATACAAGATTTAGTGATGGAAGAAAAGCAGCTGGTCAAATGCTTGTGTAAAATGACCAAAATACAGTCAGACCTCAAAAGATCCAAAGATCTATAACATATATTTAATTATATAGCACAAGTGAAACTCGTGTATTATTGTTTTATCATTACATGCAAATTGATATATTTGTGTTTTTCATTACTGGGCTTATAGGGAACAAAAACCTAAAATTCATTCTCTCAGAAAATATTTTTCAATCTTACAAATGTTTGGTTTGGGCCTGCACAGTGGCTGATAGCAGAACTGAAAAACTTCCTGGTTGTATTGGAGTAAAAAAATCACATCAAACATCAACATAATGCATCAGCTTTCCCCCCTGGTTCGGACCAAACGTCAGCCAACACAAAATGGCTGCATATCCCTTGTTAAAGAGGAACCTCACAGATCACTGGACTGGATCAATCATTTAGGACCGAACTGAAGCCGTACACTTCCAACCACTAAAAGCTTGTACGGTTTTCAAACGGATCGCTTTGCAGAAGCCGACACGTTCTCTTCTGACTTTACCTGGTTCATGATGGACGTCTTCCTGCCCAGTCGGGTTCCTGGGAAGCGGATGGTACTCTTCTTGCTGCCGTCGTCCGACTCAGACTTGACTACCTTCTCGCTGTCTCCTTTCTCCTTCTCCTGCTCTTTCTGTCGCCATTTCTTCTTGCGATTGCGTCGCTCTTTGGCGCTTTTTGAGCTCAGCTTGGAGACCTCTGAGGAGCTGCGGGACAAGTGACCCCCTTCTACGTCCTCCAACGCAGCCTCTGACACGGTCCCTGCCGATGTGGCCATCGCTGCAGCCTGAAGTCGGGAAAAAATAAATAAAATAGCCTCATATCGAGCAGAAATCAGATGTTTGCATCTCAGAGGAAAGACGAAGCTTACCTGCGTCTCCTCCTGCTGCTTTTTGAGCTGTTCCAGCATAGCTTTGAATTCGGCCTCTTTTTGTTCAGCCTCCTCCATTGTGGCCTGATTCTGCTCCTCATAAGCCATGGCCACCACAGCCAAGATCAGATTGACCAGGTAGAAGGAGCCCACAAAGATGACCAGCACAAAGAAAACCATGTAGGTCTTCCCTGCAGCTCGCAGAGTCTGAGAAAACAAAACAAAAAATAAATAAATAATACGGAGGTCGATGCATGACTTTATGTTATGGACCAACACAAAGTATAGTCCAAAAATTTAAAAGCACAACAAAAGGAGTCGTCATCTTATTTATTTTATTCTTTATAGATTAAACACTGAAAAGTACATTTGAATTGAGTCCCGTTGGTTCAATACTTCATAAAACAGGAGTTTTATGGAGTATTGAGGTGGGGTTTACTGTACCATACTGGTCTCAAGCTCCAGTTCTCTAGATCTGGTGTCCTGCAGCCTTTAGGTCCATCTCTGCTTCAGCACACCTGCCTCCAATATTAGCTCATTAACAGAGCTTGACTGAATGCCAGCAGAACTGGTGAGGCCTTCAGCTATTTGATTAAAGTCCATAGCACAAGGGACACATCTAAAAGCTGCAGGACTCTGGTCCTCGAGGAACGTAGTTTAAACCACTGCCTTCCAGATTTGAAAATTGTTCTTCTGTCTGAGAAAAATCAGCTCAAGCTCCATCAGGCTGGATGGAAAACATCTGTTCTCATCAGTTTTTATGTCTTTCTACAGATTCTCATTTGGACTCAGATGTATTAAGTGCACAATTAATAGTAGCTTTAATAGGTTGTTAGAACTGAGTTATGGATCTCTGCAGCTCCTCCATAGGTTCTTGGATCATTTGCTGGTTAATCATTCACTTTACCTGACCTGTCAGGGGAAATCTGTTTAATTATTGGGTGACATCTGGAAAAAATGGATTGTCAGATCTAAGCAGTGGCACAAAAGAGATATTTTATAGAAAATATTTGTGACAAATCAGGAAAACTTCTCCTCACCAGCATGTAGAGATTTTCCCAGAAGTCCTGAGTCATGA
The DNA here is from genome assembly GCA_903067075.1 of Micropoecilia bifurca. Taxonomy (NCBI): domain Eukaryota; kingdom Metazoa; phylum Chordata; class Actinopteri; order Cyprinodontiformes; family Poeciliidae; genus Micropoecilia; species Micropoecilia bifurca. Next base: position 46,871 of record CAEGAF010003919.1, read on the forward strand.
GACGAAAGAGGGTGAGGAAAGCCCACCCGAAGCTGTCAAAACTGGTGTAACCATAGTTCGGGTTTCTTCCAGCTTTCATGCACGTGAAACCCTCTGGACATCGTCTGAAAGGAAGTCACACAAATGTAGCTAAAAGAAACTGTTCAAATGAAACAAATTGCTATTTTTAGCATCACCTCGGTGTGGTTAATGTGTACCTCCAGATATTTGTGCGATTTTACAGAGATGAAACTGCAATATACGATTAATTGTTCAAAAGGCAACATATAATTTACTCAAGTTTTAGATTAATTTTGCAATCAAAAAACTATTAAATTAACTCCATGAACAGAGACAGAAAATATCCATCATGAACTCACATTAAATCTCAACTCACCCTGAGTCTGAACTGTTTCCACACAGCAGAGCATCCAGAGCACCGGGCAGGAAGTAGAAATTCGCTGCAGAAAAGCAAAGCAGGACAGTCACTTTCACTGATCGCTGCCTAAAGGATAAATTAGTCAGTGTTTATGTTTATGTTTTGTAAAAGCAGGATGAAAAAATATTGAATTTCAGTACTAGGAGTCTCAAACATGCCTAATTTATTTTCTATTAAAAATTCCAAATTTGTAAAACTCAAACTCTGTTAGTTTTTCAAAATATTAATAACAAACCTTCCAATAAATTAATATTTCTGCAGCTGTTAGGCTGATATGAAACGTGTAATAAACACACAAATAAAAAACTAAAGTTGAATGGATGGACTTTTACAGAAACTTACACATATTTTTTCACACTAGACTTGCAGACTGCACAAGCCCCCAGTTTAGCCGAGCGTCAGGAGTCATACTCACAGTCATTATAGATGTATTTGTTCCAGTCGAAACCTCGGCTGCCATTTTCCAGGTACTGCTCGGTCATGTTGATCGGCCAGAAGACGCACTTGTTGCGGAGGTTCCCCATGAACAGCTGCAAGCCAATCAGCGCAAAGACACTGAGACAGAAGACGGTCAGGATCATCACATCCGACAGCTTCTTCACAGACTGGATCAGAGCGCCCACAATGGTCTTCAGGCCTGTTCACACACAAACACACACACACGCACACACACACACACACACACACACACACACACACACACACACACACACACACACACACACACACACACAGATGTGCACAAATGCACAAACATGAAAACGGGCCGCCTCACACATTTACACCATTGCACAGATTCACACGCAAACATGAAGGAAGGAGGAGAGTAAGGGAAAGAAATGAATATTTCCTATTCTTCTGGGATCAGGAAAATAATCCCAAAACGCATAAAAACTGCCACGAACAGACAAACTAACATTTGGAATGAGCCTAACTCAACTTTATTAAAAATTTGTGGATGATGCTTAAAAGTAGAGGGAAAGCAAAGAGTTCAAATGAACACCAAATTAAAAGGGGTCAAAGTTCACAATAACTTAGAACTCAGCTGAATGCTAGGAAGTGTTATGACATTCATGCTGATGATGAATGTTCATACGCCTCTGAGTGACAGTGTAGCCTCATCAAACTGAGTCTACTGCGGCGTTGCGGCTAGCCTGCTCAACAGTGATTAGAGCTCATCACTGAAGTGTCACTTCAGATAAGAAACTGCAGTAAAAAAGGTAATGAAAGATAACTACGGTGTAATTAATAAGCTCCTTCAACAGACACGTCTGCCGGAGATCAAACACCAGCAGGATCTCTGAGTTCAAATGAATTAAGCTGTTTTTTTAACATAAAAAGAATCTAAACAACAGCTAAATTAAGGATGCAATAAATAAAAAATGTTTTATTGTTTTTGTTTAATGTCATGTTTCTGATTTTAGCAAATATTTTAACATGACTCTAATAATTACTGCATGGAGTAATTTATTGTCATGTCTAATCAGAGCAGATTGAGCAGAATTCCCCAAAAGAAAATGAAAATATGCGCTTCGGAGTTTAAAAATGTTTTATTTCATAATAGAACTATTTTAAGATTTTATGGTATATACAGAATATTGTATTGCAATATTTTCAAGAAGATATTTGAAAACTATCACAGCAAATACTCAAGTCTTATGGGATTTTTCCATCAGAGAAATATCCACACGTGTAAACAGATCTCAAGAAATAAAAAAGTAGAGCGACAACTTGAGGAAGATTTAAACAGTAGAGGAATGATTTTAACTTAATTAGTGGAAAAATCCCAAACCAACTTCAGGAAGCATTATGCACATCATACTAAACACAGTATATATATAGTAAAAAAGTGCAAACGATGCACAGATGCAGGTTTACGCACGAAAGCAAGAAATGAAGAGGATGACGAAAAGACATGCACAAAGATTTAGTTTCAAGTAGCTCTAGAGTTGGAGTTTAGGGTCAATGAGAGGAAGCATGCAGGTCATTTAAACGCCAAGGCTGAGGGAAATGGCCACATCAGTATAAATAGTATTAAGCAAAATGATTAAATTATTCTAAATGAAAGAAGACTAACTTTTATTCCACCTTCTTTTCTTATTCTGAGTGCTCTTTGCACAACATTTAGGATGCTGAAGAGGGGATATCCACTGTTTAATGACACATTTTTGCACAATTTTTCTCCCTTATATATAAAAAACAATGCAAAAATGATTTTATATCATTTATTATTATTTACTGACGTTATTTTTGTCAGATTTAATTGTTTTAGAGTATCTGGTATGTGTCAAAAAACAAAGAAGAAATCTGCACGGAGAACATCATCCTGAAATATTCAGATTCAACTGAAGTAACTCCTTGATGGGCGGATGCCATTTCACTATTTTCACAAGCAGTTTGCAATGTTAAGTCAGAGGTTTTGCTCTCAAGTTTGTTTCTTTTTTTTTTATTCCCAATGCCTTAACGGCTGGTTCCGTAATTGAATTATTGCCAACATCTGGTGAGACAAAAGCTCTGACTGCAAGGAAACGATACAAATCTAAACTATGTGGAGAATTTGCACAATACTGCTTATTTGACACATTTATATGATGTGATTATTGCAAAAATAATCTTTTACTCAGTATGGACTTAACAAAAATTTAATTAAAAAATAAATCAATGACCCCCGAATTGGATTTGAACAACGAGTTTCAGAGGTTCATGTAGCACAGGCCTGGCAGTCTTACAGGATTAGACTGTTTACATGACAACAAAAGGCAAAGTTTGGACATGGAGTTTGAACACAAACCAAATATGTGCAAATAGCAAATGATAGATTTTCCAATCTCACATATTTCTCACCTAATATGTACTTATTAAAAAAAACTTATTGAACATTAAGAAAATACAATAAAACTTTTCAGGCAAATAATCCCAGAGTTTTGTTCATTTCTAGAATCACTTCGGAGCAATCCAAACATTTTAAGAGAGATGCAAGTTTTTTACAGTCATAGGGAAAAGAAAATAAGTCCCTTTTTCATTTCTGAGGGTTTACATATTTTTCATATCTTTGGAGATTTTGGAGTTTGCTTATTTCCTCATAAAAACTTCAAAAATCTGTGTTTTGTGCGGTTTTACACATTTTAATTTGGATTTTTGACCCTGATACAAACCAGATCATTTCAGGTTCGAACCCGGTAATTGACTCTTTTCACTATGACTGTACATTTGTCCTCAGAGTAATCCTACGAAACATGTAAGCCCACAAGACTGCCTGCATACTGCTCAGCCAATCAAAAATGCTCCACATTTTTGATTGGAAAAAAAAGGAGATACACAAAGAAAAACATCTCATTTTAGGGTCAGCCTTAGAGTTTAAATGGGAGTCTCACCTGGAATGACAGAAATAGTTTTCAATGCTCGGAGAACCCTGAACGTTCTCAGCGCCGAGACATTCCCAAGGTCCACAAACTCTGTTATATATCTGCAACAAGGTAGGATGACACACAGAACAGAACCCTATGATACACAACACACACAATAACAACACACACGAATGATTGTGCAAGAACACGACACCAGAACCACCACCGAAGACCGGGAGGGGACACAGAGGCTGAACACCTGTCCGCCCAGTGAGAGGAGGGCGGAGGAGGACGAGGAGGAGGAGGAAAAGGAGGGAGTGAAACACAACCACGACTAACATGAAGCCACGTGGGTCACCCTCCCGCAAGACAAACACCTGCCTTACCTGGAATAACTGAAATAGTTTTCAAAGCCCTCAGAACCCTGAACGTACGCAGAGCTGACACATTGCCTAGGTTTACAAACTCTGTTATATACCTGCAAGGTGGATCAGATACAGTCACTCAGGAGTTATCCAGGTTAGAGGAAGAGGAAAAAAAGTTGCAAGATATTTTAGTAAGCATGGCTAACGTGATGGGACTGAATGCCCTGGAAAACATTATTTAATTTATTCTAATCTAATTTAATTCATAAGATCATCCAATCAGTCAAAACCACAACAATAGGTTGGTTTGTGTGAAGTGGCACTTATGAGTCGTCAGGGGTTTTTTCTTGAGGTGGAAAACATATTTCATGTTAGGAAAACAGGAAGGAAATTTGATGGCAGCTTCTCAGAGAAGAGCATCAGGCCGATAAAATGACTGAAATACAGAGATTATATGTTTGGTATTTTTAAGAAAGAAAGGTGTGATTATGCAAGAGTTTAAAAACAGTGTTAATGGTTACACCACTGCTATACTGTAGGTACAACACTGACTCTCTGTACTACTCCACACAACCCCTCTGCAAAAGTTTACACCGCCAGCTAGAAAATCTCCAGATACACAGAAAAATAGAAGTATTAAACTTAAAAAGCTAAGGGGGGATTTAACCAGGCTAAAAACATTTTTTCTTAAAAAGCTTCCACTGCTATATGATGAGAACATAAGCAAATGAATATTTATAATTTATGCACCTTAACATATGGAAAAATTTGACAATTTCTCATCACTCAAGTCGACTAAATTTTCTTTTATCTATAGTATATTCTAGTTATTTCTCTGTTTTGATGTTAAACTGCAATAACTATTCCAAGATTTATTTTGAATTAATCAAATAATACTCGAAATATACAGTGTCATGATAAAGTGTTTGCTTTTTTGTCACACTTAAATGTCCCATCAAACAAATTTTAATGTCAGACAAGTATAATCAAAGTAAATAAATAATTAAAAAAAACACTTTTACTTTTTTCCAAATGTATCCAAACCCAGCACTAACTGGAAGTATATTGCCCATCTCATCTTGAATTAACTCTAATTTACGCATCTTTACCCAACATAATTTAAACAGAACATTTTTGGCAGCATGAAATGGGTTACAAAATCTAAAAAAAAAAAAAAAAAATTTTGCCCCAATTTGAAGAAAATCAAGAACAGATGCGAAACAAAAACCATTTAAAAATTTTTAGTCCATCTAACCACAAGGGGAGGAAACATGGAGAAGTGGCCACTCTGCTAAAATGACTCCAACAGCACGTCGACAACCTGAACCTGCAGAATCACCTGAAGCAATGCAGACCTTGCATGCCTCAGTCACTGTTTATGAGTGGCCAGAGTGGTTTGGATAATGTTCATTGAAACAAATCATAATTTAAAAAATTTCATTTGGTGTTTATTTCTATAGTGACAGAATATGAAAACACCAAAGAGGTATTAATACTTTTGCAAGACACTGTGTATTTTAAGTTAAGGTATGTAGGTATTATTAATATACCTTCTCTCTAAGTCATTTTAATATCCCTTTAGCTTTGTATTGCAACTTTACAAGAGCAATTATCCACTAATGCTGCAAAAGAAACAACAGGATCCTGGGATGCACAGCAGCAGCTGCTCATGTCTGAAGCTACACTTTAATTATGCAAATATTAAGAGTACAAAAAATGTTTTCACTGCTATTTTTAGTAGATCTACTGCAATTTTATTACTAAAGCAGATCATGGGTAATTTACACGTTGCGTTTATGTGCTTGTTTATGCAACTAATGAGTTTTCTTGTAATGTTACCTTAAATCATTTTAATACACAACTACACCTCTTTTCATGTAAATAAGACATGTATGACATAAACATATACTTACGCCATTGAAATGACCATGAAATCCAGCCAGTTCCATGGATCTCTGAGAAACGTGAAGCCGTCGATGGCAAAACCTCGGGCAACAATTTTTGTGAGCGACTCGAATGTGTAGATACCCGTGAAGGTATACCTGTGAGAGAAAGTCAGGTGGAGAGTGAGGAGCAGCGACAGGACGCCGATGCCAGTAATTTGGGGAAAAGTATACAGTATACTTACTCTACTTGTTTGGACCACTCTGGCGGGTCACTAAATGTCATGAATATACAGTTGGTCAAAATGGTACACATGATGATCATGCTGAATAACGTGGAAACACAAATGTTAAGGAAAATCTTGAACAGTGCACACACACAAAACAGCAAGATGTGTTCAATCTTTTTGAAAGGTATGAAGAAGACGATAATGTGATTTAGAAAAACAAGAAAATAATCATTATTAGCTAACCTGTACATCTTAAAGTAAAGACGACACAATGTAAGTTCTTCTCAAGATGAAATGCGAATTAACAAAGAGAAATAACAAATTTAAGTCACAGCAAAATATGAATAGATGTTTCATTATTAAGAAAGAAAAGGAGCCACATCAATAAAAGGTACCATTTTCTATTTGAGGAACGCCTTGTAGGTGATCATTCTACACAATTAAACCTTTAATATATTGGATTTGTTGAGAGTTGTGCGGTTGAATATGTGGGAATCAATCCAACTAATTTCCTTTTGAGCTTTTAGAGGCTCAGTTATCTAATGAACACAAATCTACATAAGAGTGGAAAAACATTCCTCATGAGTAAAGGCGCACTTCTGTTCAAAAGGCAGGAATCGCTGAGAAATATTTCTGTTTTTCATGGAAAATGACATGAAATCCTGTCAGTGTTAGAAATCCAGAGTGCAATGGAAATTATACAGTTCTACTAGTTCCTTAAACCTTAACGCTTATTTACAAAACATATTTTCTCTGAAATTACAACCCAGCAGATCTCAAACATTAGATATAGATTCCTGAAGGTAATTTGATGGATTTTCTGCAGTATCTCAAACAAGACAGATTATGTTGAATGACATCTTAAACGATGCGCATTTGTTGAGGCAAAAACTTACAGCATCCCTGAAACGATGACATAACATAATTTTTATTACTAACTGTACATACTCATAAAGCTTTGACAACTGCATTTGAGTTAGCCACTTAAATTATTTTGTGAGATGGTGATAAAAGACACAGATGAAGAAAGCCATCAGTTTCAATGATCGATTATGACTTTAAGTGATTAATCAGACAACAAAGTCTGACGTTTAATATTAAATTATGGCCAAGTTGAAACTCCTGAGCAAAATATTTCACGAAAAACGTCTCAAAGTCTCATATTATGTTGCTCCTTCAATTTCTTCTTTAATTTGGTCCGAGCACACGACATCAGTAATTTGAAAGGATATGAATGTATCAAAATCTTTATAGCTATTCGCCTAAATGGATTAAAAGGACTTATGATGTACAAGGAGGGTGTGGCACTGAAGCGGAAGATTGTTTTCCCCTTGTTTAAGACTATAAATGTCTGTGGAGAGAAGAGAGAAAGAGAAGAGATGAAAGTCAGTCAAATATTTGATCCATGTCCTGAAAAACTTCCTGACGTTTCGCTTTAAACCAGGAAATTATTTATGACTTAAGGGACTTTTGTCATAGAGCTAAGCTTAGTAATATCACTGCCATGATATACACAAGACAAAACATCATATGAAAATTATGTATATGTCCCACTCAAATGATCATCAAACTCATTTAAATCAAACAATGGCATGGTGATGAAATACCAAAAGCAGTTTTCTTACTTATTTTTTATAAAGCATTATTATTGTTGTTGTTGTTGTTATTGTTATTATTATTATTATTATTGTTTGCATCCTTATGCAATATCAATATTGTCTAGTTGTGGGAGCGCTGTCTTCCTTGCTTCTATAACCATTTAATTTTTCCCATTTTTCAACAAACTGGCCCTTTTGCTATCTCAGTTCAGATGAGAGTTTTTCCATCAAGAAAATCTAATTCCTCAATGCACAGCCACTGATACATTGTTGGAGGTTCCTCTTCATAATCAGGTGATGGCTTTTTTTACTTGTTTTTTAAAAATTTTTTATGTTTTTGTACCAAGTATTTATCGTTTTTTGTAGTATGCAATGTGTAAAGCATCCCAAATAGTCTCCTACATGTCCTTATATTTTCTTTATCCCAGTATTCTGTTATTTTTTGACATTACTCCAAAAGCAGTTTTCTGATGGTGAAACAAAGCAACCCAATTTATCATGGCCGATTGTGAAAATCTAAACCAAAGAAATGTTTTGTCATCCTTTGGGAACTTGCATTTTACATCGCTGTGCAGAAATTATGGCTCACTTTTCTTTGAAAAATACTTTTTATTCAACCAGATTGAAGGACTTTAGAGCATGATAGACCAGTTTAGTTCACACTGCTGCATCCTGATTTATCGTCTGTAGACGTTTCTGACCAGGCCACCGACAGACTTCAGAAACTTCCAGCAGACTTCAAAGCCAAGGTCAAGTTTGGTGAAAAGGAGGTAAGTGAACACAACATTTATAAATAATTTCAACCTGTATATGTTTGTTATTTTATGACTGGTACTCCAGAGCCACTTATAGTGAGGAAAATACATTCAAAATGAGAGCAGGCTTTAACTGGTCCGTCTGAAGAGTCTCTTTTTTAAGCCAATCAGAGATGTCCTTCTGCATGACCCCTCTGCCCTTGAGCGAAAGGTCACAAACTGGTTTCTGGAAGAGACAAGTTTGTGATTCTATCAATTACAGCGAGTCGTCCAGGTCCTAAAGCAGCTAAGCAGACCATCACACCACCACCGCCATCATAGACTGTCAGAACGATTATCTTTTCTTTTTTTATATAAATGCTAAATTAGTATCTGACGCTGTCAAATGCATTTTCACTTTCATCTTTTTAGTCAACATAGCATTTTATTAAAAGAAACATCCAGACGTTTTGGGGAACGTGAGATAAGAGATTTTCTTTTTCCTCTTCATAAATGAAATCATCAATTGAAAAGAGCTAATATTTACTCACTGTCACACAGAAGAAATAACTGAGAACATCTGCATATAAATACATTTCCACAGCACTGTTGAGGTAGCAAAGAAGTAACACTTTGCCTCATTGACATCACTTCCTCTGTGAGAGGCTGTCAAAGAGCGTCCCGTCGGTCCCAGCAGGACCTTCACTGTGACAGAAGCAGCGAGCGCTGCTAAAGGCCCGAGACAGGCAGAGAGCCACACGCAGAGCTGCTCTGTGGCCGAACGGCTCTCTTCACGTCGGGTTTAAAGCTCTTACTGGAAAGGGAACAGCAAATGCTGCCATCGATCAGGGAAGATCTGCTGACTTGGAGCTCGCTCGCAGTAACCGCTCCCTGCCCATAAACAGTGCCGGGCCGAGTGCAGCTGGGCGGGGGGTGAGGCAGCAGCCTCTGTTTGTTTCTGTATACTCATGTGTGGGGTCTGCAGAGGCCTGTGCCAAAGTCTTGGACAAAAGGCACGTGAGGTCAGCGTTACGGACACGAGCATCATTTACAAACAGACTGCTGAGGTGTCGCACGTTACCTCCAGGCATCTCAGAGCTGCTCGCACTGGCGGCCAGTTGTTTTGCTGAACCGTGAATATTTGAAGGAGGTTATTCTTTGTTTAAAGTAATTCAGAACACAACTGCAGTGACGCACAGACTTTAAATTATGTATTTGTGATGAGAAGGAGGAGGACATTTACCTCGAAATCTAATCGTTATATGACTGAAGTTAAGTTTGTTATATTTCAGTCAGATCTGCTTCACTGTGTGACAATGAACAGAGAACTGGTTGAAGTCGACATGGTCATTTAGTTATGCCTTGGAAATATAAATGAAGATTTTCACATTTTGTCATGTTAAAACCACAAACTTCAACCATAAAATGCCTTGAAAAGAAAGCTGAAAACATGACATGACATGGTTTTTTTCATGTTTTACAAATAATATATCTGTACATTTATTTAGCCCCGCTGTGCGAATCTTTCCTTGCATCCCCATGTGCGGTATCAGTTTTCTGCGAAATACAACGTTTTGACCACACATGACCCGTCTCAAACCGTAGATGTGATTTCAAATGGCTTTTTCTCAACAGACAGGGATGGACAATATGGATCTGAAATTTCATTCTGACATTTTGTTTGAGTTATCTGCAATATATATATCAATTCATGACATCAGAGAAACTATTGTTCATTTAAGGATCCCTAAAATTAAACAGGTTGCGACTTATTAGGGAGTAAAGCTAGCACTAGTCAGTACAAAGTTATTACATACAGCCATCCAGTTGTATTGATATTAACTTGTATTGGTGCTAAGTAGAGGGGCAAAGAGATGAAACAGAAAAACTTGCAAACCTTGCCATGTTGACACTTTTAATGTTATGCAAGTCATTTTGAGTTTTATTCTTTTTATGATAAATCACAATGTGTATCACAATGGTCAAATTTCAGAGTGCACGACCAGTACAACACTGGAAATCATTCAGTTTTTGAATTTTTGCTCCGCTGTACAACAAAACAACACCAAGTGTTGGACTGTCACATGAGTTCCCAATAAAAAGCATTGAAATTTGTACTTGTCATGTGAGAAAACAACAACACCGCTCCTGACCTTCTGGTGGGAAATATCATACTAAAAGTAACCACAAACACAGAAAAAGTAGGGCCAACACTGTTGAGAAGGAAGGAGGAAACAGAGAGGTTGTGTTTCATCATGTGTTTTCGTCATCTGGAGTCAAAGTCACACGAACAGGAAACCAAGGGACCTAAAGTCGTTTTTTCTCTCAGAGGTCAAAGGAAGTGCTTTGCTGATCAGGTCAATAAGATACGAGGAAGGAGGCGGTAACGACTCATTAGGAGTTAACATGTGTCCAGCATCACTATCTGTGATTTGATTCACTTAATTGTTGCCCTGCCTATAGATGTGGGTTATTTTAAGCAGGTTAGTCTGTTCTTGCAACCAAATCCTTAATTGTGATGTTCAGCACATATCTGCCTTTTGTGAATAACATTTCATCCCTTTATTTCCATTTTGATGAGTGCTTAAAAGAAATAAGCCTATGTGTCATCACATCACATTTATATTCCACAGGAACATATGTGATTCTTACGTTTGTACATTACAAACGTAAGAATCACAGACATGTATTCTTACGTGATTCTTACGTTTGTACATTACAAACGTAAGAATCACAGAGAATCTTTTATTTTATTTTTTTTTAAAGTACAAATAAAAACATGCATGTTGTTACCCAACTGAATTAATGTATCCAAATTATAGGGGTGGAATATTTTAACATTTTTTTAATAGAGAGGTGCTTCATAGCATTAATTTAGAATTTGATACACATTTGTACAGGAGTATTGATAATTGAGGAAAGCACTATATGTCTTAAAAGAGGGCTAGGGCAACATAGCATCCAAATAAACATGAAGGAATCACACAAGGAAAAAAAAGTAGCCAGAATGAGCAGTGATTGGAATAATCTAGATGACTAAATGCTTCCTTATAAGCAGCAATGATCAGTAATCTAATCCCTGAGAAGGCCTGAATGTCACGGCATAAATATACTATTGATTCCTGAATCATTTCAAACTAGTTTCTGACAAACTATCTTAAGTCAGAGTTTTGACTTGTAACGATGCAAGTAGCCTGGAGTTTGATATCAGAAATAGTCAAAGTACAATTTTCAAGTATAAAGTATTTCTCAACAGACTATTTGGGAAAATGTTTTCCTTCAACTTGCATTGTAGTTAGTGACACAAATTTTTAAACTTGCCGCTTGAACACAGAATAAACGTTTATTAATAAATAGACACAAAACCCACTGGACCACTGGGTCTATAGTTCGCTATATTATATGCAGAATAATTAAAATAACATGCACAACCAGAAGGGGGCCGGCAGAGGCAGGACATCAGCAACGAGAACCGAATAATGAGAGATTCAGGGGGTGAGTGATGCAGAGCAGAAAACCAAAGAGCTGCAGAGAAGAGAAAGCCACACCTGGGATAAATGGGCAGATGTAGAGAGAAAAAGGAGGAGGAAAAGGAGGAGGAGGAGGAGGAGGAAGTATGCAGCAGAGAAACTAAGGAAGGGGAGGTGGAAAAGACAGACAAAAACAAAGATTTAAGCTGGGAAACAACAGGGAGGAAGTCATGGAAAGGGAATGCACTACTTCTTAAGGCAAAGATAATTTTATACTAAAAAACTGGAATTGAAATACAGATTAAACCTGGATTAATTGATATACATTGGTCACAAAATAGTAAAATTGACTTAGAATCAATTGTGAAACCTTTATTTTATATTTTTCCCAGGTTAGCACTCATTCAAGAACCACCATTGCTAATAACAATAATATAAAGCAATGCAAATTATTTTGTAAAATTTTCATAATTAACCAAAGCAGCTGCAGGTAATGTCACGATAACAACTGAAGGACTGGAAACTGATGAATTAATAAGCTGCAAATAAACACAAAACCTGGAAAAAAAACAAAAACAACAACAACTGCAAATGTACTTAAAAAAAACGAAAATAAAATCCTGGCTTTCTCCAACTTTCTTTCTTCCTCCAGCCGGCATCGCAGTGACAGCACTCAACCACCCCACTCCTCCCGCCCACATCCACTTTTTCACTCAGCCGAGTACAGGAGGATGCTGTGTCATCAGAGACTGAGGACTCAGACGGAGCACTAAAGCCCGGCCCTCGGTCTAATTTACTACGCCCTGATAGAAAGAACGAAAGAGACGAGGCGGCAGAGAGGAGAGGGGAAAAAGCATAATAATGAACGGTGGTGGACTCCAAGAGAGAGCAGGAGGAACATAATGTAATGCTGTGTGCAGCGAGTCTCGGTTGCTGCTGCCGTGAGCTCACCTTGCGCGCCCTCTACCAGCTGCTGCCGAGCACAAACCCATGCAGGAATGTCTGCTCTGCTGCACACTGCTGATACAACCGTCACAGCAGCAGTGGAAAAACTAGGCTTCGGGGGTGGGGGGATAAAAAAAAAAACTGGGGTTTAGTGTTGCTGTGCATACAGGCGGCGTCCGTCTGCGCACAGGGACACACGTGTACATGTCCTCCATCCATCGTCACATCAGACATTCAGAAAGCCCAGGCAGTATTCTCCCCGTCACAGGGGAAAACAAGAACTGCAACTCTGCATTTCTCTTCCCCGCCACTGCCTCCTCTTCCTCTCTTTTATACATGAGTGCTGTGATCAGGTTTCCTGCAGCAACACTAACACACAAACACACACACACACTTAGACTCATTGACATACAGAGCAATGTGGAGCGATTGGACGGATGAGCGTCGGTCAAGCAGAGGAGACAGACAGCCTTGAAAGGTGAGGGCAGAGACAGGGGGAGAGCAGTGGACCCTAACTTGTTACATACTCAGAAAGACTTCATCACGGAGGGAATAAAGGTCAAATATCTGTGGATTAGACGTAGAGCTGCTTCAAATTATATAAACATGGTGGGGGTCTGTACGATAAAGACCCTGAATGCACAGAAAAGCCACTAATGTTGTAAAACAGGCCCATCTGCAACCATAAGCAGCACTGGTCAAGCTGTGCACAAAAGCCTTAAAACAGATGGTTGTCATGGAGACTTTATATGGCACCCTTTGCTGCTGCTCTCTGAAAGTGAGCTTTGGCAATATTGTTTCTCTCACTCCTTTTCAGTCCTCCTCCTTGTACATGGTGGTAAGCTAAACCTGGATCTCCGTCCGGCCTTGGTCGTCCTCTTAAAACATTTTCATGACCATTCGGACTGCAGAAATTTCTTGAAGCTATTTCAAGACAGAGACATTTAAGGCATGTCTGCTCCTCTTTCCCATTTTGAAGAGCAGCTTAGAGTTTTCCCCTTGTCGCATCGTCTCAGAGTGAGCGCACTTCAAGATTTATAAATGTTACAAACTTATTCATTAAATGTCAACAGTGCTTTACATGAGAAGGTAAATAGAAAGAAAGGATTAAAATCTGTTCACAAGTGGTCTTTGACCAAAATGTCCTGCTCTTTGTCTTTACGAGCAACATTTTTACATTTTAAAGGACAGCAATCAGATTGTTAGAGATTTAACTGTAAACAAAAAGGAGGGGGGGGAATTATTTTTGACAGTTATTTGTGAAAAAGATGCAATCTATAACATGCTTCATTGCAGTACGTTCTGCAGAATTACACCAGCAAAATGTGCAATTACAATATTACTGAAGATTAAATAAAGACGATTTCAGTTAAAATTAACCCTCATCTCGCTCTTTGCACACATCTAAACCTTCCCATCACTCCACGAGTTTGTGGGTGAGAGTCCACACAGCCTTCCAAATATTTCCCATTAGAAATAGACCTGAAATACATGTCATATGTTGGTCGGCAGTTAATTCAAAATAACAAAGAAATTAAAACAAATACGTTTAATAGTTATGTTTTGTGTAATAAATTGGAAGAAAACAGCAAATAAGCACTGAACACATGAAAAAACAATTATTTGCAAAGGCAAAGATGAGTAAAACCCCCTTTATCAGTGTTTTCTAAAAAGGTTTCCAATCATTCCCATCACCAAGGTATTTCAAAAGAAGCGTCTCATGATGGTTAAAAGCAAAGCGCTCATTTTTGGACCTTCCTATAAAGGAAGGTCCGTTTCCTAACTTCCGAGTGCTCCAGAGACCATATTCTAATATTCACCAATTGATCCACACAAGATGTTGGACTAAGTAGTCAAAAGAAGAGTAAAGAACCAAGGACCATTCAGCGGCAGCTTCAGCCAGACCTGGAGTTAGTTGACAACAATAAGCAACATACAACCGTAACTGGCTTCATCTAAACTCCTCTGCTTAAGAAAAACTATGTTGAAGGAAGCTTGTTTCAGATTTGTGCAGAAAATTTGGAGAGTCAGTGAATCCTTGGAGTGTAGTCTGATTGATACATAAGACCAAAACTGAAAATCTGAATGTCATTGTCTTTATCATGTCTGGAGAATTGGCAAGCAAATCATCTCCTAAGTCGGGGCTGTTTTGTAGCTGGGAGTCTTTTTTCAGAGTTTGGTACAAGTGGAACGCATGAAGAAATGAACCAGGGAACAACAATGGACTAAAATATAGTTTCACCATACAAGAAACTTTATAGGGCTGCTGCTGACAAAAGATACTACCAGTAATTCAATACATATGTCTTATGGCATTTAACAATATTACACACAATGTAAACTGTGGTCTGTTGCTTTTTGATTTCTGAATTTATGTCAATTACTTAGATTGCTACTAACATCTGCTGCCAGTTTCATGACCTCATTACAAAATATGTTTATTGAGTCAAATTCTTATTTCACCTTTGTGGAAAATAAGATGCATGGCTCTGGTAAGATATAAACTTGACAAATATTACATCCAGTCAGTCTTTTATGATTGCGACATTACACATATTGAAATTGTGCAATTTGACAAACTGGATGCTATAAATAAAATCACCTGAAACAACAACAACAACAAGAGGGACTAAGTCTTGGATTTGAGATAAGAACATTAAATCTCTAAAAAATGCATTCATAGTTGGCTGAAGTCAAGTATTTTTGTTAGTACAGAAACACAGAGATAGTATGGTACAGTGTTTCCCATAACACTGTTGTTTTAATGCTTGCTTTAATGCACCAGCTTCTCACCACGCGTAACAGTCTGCAAACAAACAGCATCACAACAGAGAGACGGTGTTCCTAGATCAGCAAAGTAACTTTGCAGAGCAGAGAAATGAAAGCTAAGGAAGAATGCGCAGAGCATCAGGAAAACTTTGGAGGGATATTAAAGGCCATAATGTAACCCTTCCTATGGTAACCACCGACCTGGGATTGTGGATCAATAGATCACAAGAGGCACATGCCATTGATGGTTCCATCTACCTTGGGAGGGAGTGCTGCACTGTGCGATTGCCAGTCTTGCTGACTGGCCATCTTGCTTCTATAGAGCCCACAGATTGTCTTATACATTATCACTGTCCAAACACAGGAGACAGGAGAGTCCACACAGCTGCATGCCCCTGCACTTTTCTCTCCACTTCCTGTCCTGCCCTCCATCTTCTACTCTAACTTCTCTCGCTCGCTTCCACTGGTGCAGAGCTGCAGGAAGGACAGAGCTCAGACACATCTCTGATAAATAAAAGATAACGAATTTGGCAATGGGCCAAAGGGGTTTGAGCCAACTTTTCCACATCACGCTAATTCAAAACCTGATTGTCATTCTGTTTTTGTTTATGCCCCTTGAGGAAAAAAATCACATCATGTTCAGAAATAGCGCTGATACTGCAGCAGTGCCAGAATCAAAATCTGCAGAAAATGACAGCGCAGCTGTACGCATATATGCAAACGTGAAAATTAGGCCAGATTAGAAATGAAGTGTAGCTGTAACAAAGGTTTCCCTTGGATGCACTAATTTCAGCACTTTTACCTCTCCTGACAAGTCGACTTACCATCTCAAAGTGTCTTATCCTGACAAAAATTGTTAGTCATTGGGACTGATTTTATAGAAGGTCAAAGGCAAACCTGTCCTTCCCCTCTGCAGTTTCATTGCCTTTCCCAGACATTAACAGATGCAGTGAATCAACACAACTGGACAAAGCATAAGATCAGAATTGCTTTGCAAAAGAAACCCACAGTTGCAGGAAAAATATAAAAACTTACCCATCTATAAAGGAAAGCTCTATTTGAAAAGAAGAAGCATTTTATAATCTTGGTGGGAAAAATGCAGAGAATGAGCACCGCTTCCTACGACGACAGAGAATGTGTGGTGGAGTTAAAAGTATGTTTTACCTCAAAGATTTATTCTATCTTTATATTTTGCTTTTTTAGCACCTTGTCCGACAAAGTTAATCTTCACAAACACATAAAAATGGTAAACTGTTGATTTAAAAGGGGACAATCTGAAGAAATAGAGGAACAGGTGAGAAACGAGTCCATTACTATCCTTCAGAAAGGGTGCAAAGTCTATAAGTCTATACGGCTTTAAAAACCACGGTAAGAGCCATTATTCCCAAAACAGTAGACGCTTCCCAGGAGTGACAGGGCCAAACAAAATTACTCCAAGAGAGCATCAACGACTCATTCAGGAGGTCACAAAACAATCCACAATATGTTCCAAAGCAAGGCAGACCTCAGTTAAGCTACGTTTTTCTGATAAAACAATAGGAAAGAGGCTGAGCAAACAGAACATCCATGGTACAGTTCAAGGTGAAAACCACTGTTGACCAAAAAAAAACCACAAAGGGCCGTCTCACATGTACTTAAAAAAACTTTGATTATCCAGATGAACATTCTGAGAAGACAAAAGTGGGACTTCATTGAAGCGCATGTTCCATTACATCTACTGTAAAACAGGGCTGCACAATTATTGCATTTGAATTACATGCAATACGTTTATCGAAATGAATGACTTGAAAGGCAATAAATGTTACTTAACCATTTAAATACATAGTACTCAGGCTCTCCATACCTGAACAATATAAGTTAACACTTGTTCTTTAGTACATCCAGGGGTGAAAGTAAGGGGCTACGGCAGGGTACTGCGTACCTGCCTGCGTACCTGCCATCTTTTAGGGGTACTGTGTACCCCTAAAAGATGTAGTGGGGGTACGCAGTACCTGCAAGAGAGGAGAGCGTAAAGAATCAATGGGTTCACTCTGCAGCTGTGAGTGCACAGACTAATCAGCCATGACTGATTAGGTTTTCAAGAACAATCTAAAACACGACTTAATCGGTTAATAAATAACTTTTTTTCCCATTTTATATTGTTTCTGAACTGTTTGTGCTTTGCAGGGCTGCAATACGTCAATCGTGAAAGGTTTTGAGTCGATCTCGGCATTAGGTGACAAACTTAATGCCGCCAGGAGGCTGAGAAAATCACGTCAGTTTACCTTTGATGTGGCTCATTACAGCCGCTGTAATTTCTGAACTTTCAATAAACGACAAACTTGGACTAATTACCTTGCTCTTTGTGAGTATACGTCATTTACAACAAACATCAAACACGGTAAATATGTTTCATTAAGTATTTAATAAACAAATGGCTTCTACCGTGATAATTATGTGAAATTAATTGTCTAATATAAAAAATTGTTTGGTGCTGTCAGGCTCAGAGTCTGAGAGGCTTTTCCTCTATCAAACAATTTTTTGGGCTCTTATTTAGTGGAAATATTGATGTTGATGAGATTTTCACCAAAATAATAACCTTTTTCAACCTTTATAGCTCCTCTGTTGAAAATGAGGCTCTAACATTCACAAATGACATTGAAATAAAATCCAGTCCAACATCTGGTTTGAGGTGATTCCT
>CAEGAF010003920.1:0-11712 GCA_903067075.1 Micropoecilia bifurca
TCTGGGAATTAGTGGAAAAGAAACATGTCATGTTGCCATAGAAACCAACAAACAGAATGGCGAACACAACTGACAAATTGATAACTGCAACAAACCAACTGACAAACTGATACACATATCTGACAAGATAAATTACCGACATTTAATATAACATAATTACCTGTAATCAGTGGAAGAGAACCGGGTTGATTGACTTACCACAACAGAGCGCTGAACCAACTGTGTGGAATTTTTGGTTTCTCATCCAATTTATAGGTAACCAGTAGGGGGCGCCAAAAACCACCAATTACAGGATAATTGTATAACATATTTTAGCAGGAATTTCATCTCTATATTTAATATCCGTTACATTGATACACACTAAGAAAACTTAGATTAAATTAAGATTCTTCAGTTCTAGTTTCATAAAATCACTTTAGACAAAGACAGAAGAAAAATCCTCCAAGCACTAAAATCTGAAGCCACTCCAGTTTTTGTGTCTTCAGAGGTTTTTTGTTGTTTTCCTTCAGCGCCACCACAGGCGAGGAGGGGAACAGGTTGATCACAGGGTTTGGTTGGTCAGTGAACCACAACAGCTGGAAATATTGTAACTTTAATTGCTAGTGAACAAAGATTATCAGATGTGAAAACATATAAAGTACTCTTAATGTGATCTCATCATTTTGACTTTCAGCAAAATAAAAGTAATTTAGCAAATTCTAACTGACCTGAAGCAATAAATATTTAGTCTGATTCTGTCAGGCAGTGAAAGGAAAATAAGTTACAATGTTTTTACATGGTATGTTTAAAGACAATAATGCAAAATCAATGCATTTTCTTAAGAAAGTTAAAATGTAAATTTTTTGAAAAGTTGAAAATTTGAAAGTTTATTTTCTTTTATGTTGCTTTTTATATACAACTGAAGGTAGCATAAGCTGTGTTTCCATTGACCATATAATTGTCTAATTTGACATTTCAAAAACAAAATCACTTTTGTTTTTGAAACAAAAGCAATTTTTGTTTGAAAAAATATTTTTTTCAATAAAAAGTTTTGACGCTAGGATGGGGTGGTTTTTATGGCCGTATCGAAATTGGTTTATCTTTCAAAACTGCAATGGAAACATTTTTTCACACCACACCAGTCGCATGATCAACAATTGGATGTTTCCATTGACGTAAACCATAAAGAAGAAGACAGGAAGTAGTTGGAGGATCATAGTGTAACATGGTTTTTAATGACTTTTTATGTGAACAAACTTCATCAGAGATTTTATTTGCATTTCTTTTATCTGGATTTCACAATGTTGAACTAGTGCAACATTGTGTTTTTTTTTACATGGGCAGAGTGCTGTCAAAGTTTTATGAACAGTTGTAATGGAAACAACTCTGTAAAACAGAACTATGTGACTGGATACATAATGCCTCTGTGACCATAAATCAATTGCTTGATTTATTGTTTTTCTCTCTCTTTTTCTACCAAACTTCTGTTTGGTGATCTGGTCTCAACTGGCCTTTTTTGAAGTACAATTTTGCTTACACAATCGTTATAATTGATTTTATTTGTTGTTTTGTTTATTTATTTTGAATATGTAAAATATCTTCCAGTTCCAGTGTTTAAATGTTTATTAAAATTTAAAGTTCATTGATCCTTGAGATACGACAGACTGGCGACCTGTCCATGGTGACCCCGCTTCTCGCCCAGAACGTCAGCTGGAGAGGCACCAGCACCTCCTGACCCCACTGAGGGACAAGGGTGTTAGAAAATGGATGGATGGATGATCCTTGAGAATGTGTTCTTACATTATTATTAAAATTATTATTATTATTATTATTATTATTATTATTATTATTATTATTATTATTATGTTACTTGAAAATGGACTCAAAACAACAATATTCAAATTTTTGGGACAATTTATCATCCAGCAAAAATTGGTAATGGTGACAAGCCTGAGTACTTCCCCTTTAAATATCTGCTTTTATCTTGCCATACCTGCCTTACTTCAGACCCTGGAAAGGTCAAAGGTCATCACCACTGCACAGCCAGCAGATCTTACTCTGGGAGGAAACCAACTAGTGCACAAGGAGAACATGCCAACTCCACATCGGAAGTTGCACACTGCTCAAATTCAAAGGATCAACAGTTCTCTACTGTGACTCAGTGGTGAATAATGTTATCCACAGCGAAGCCTTGGGAAACCTTCATGTGTTTGAATTCACCCTGATCAGTCTCAGAATCACAGCGGAGCCACTGCCCATACAACGAGGCCCTGCTGCGGGTTTGCCTCATTATGAAACAGCAAAATTAGCCAGCAGAAAGAAGAAAATACAAAATCAAGCTTTATTATGAGCTGTATTTATGAGGTTAAACAGTAAGCATATGCCAGTGCTCTGAATCCTTCCCCCAGGAAAAATCAAGCAGCTTGTTGCCAACAGTTTCACACCAGGAAGTCAATCCTGAGAGCTGTAATCTAAATTGTTGACTATTTGCATAGTTTGGAGAATTATCCCAGCTGGCATCAGTGAAGTATTATTTCTGCATAGAAACCTCCAGATATCCTCCCTTCTCTGATCAATACCTACTGTGCATTCAATCATGAGCTCGCATTCATTCCACTCAGGGCACAAAGCAATTACCAAAGACTGCAAGTTATTTGAAATGGGGAAGCGCTGTTGTGGCAGCTTGCTCCAAACAGATTCACTTTTAAGCTCAAATTAATGGACCTTTGGCTCGACAGAAATTATATTCGGTTGTGTATTTTCATAACAACCTCCCCTGAGCTGAATCCAAAGACATCTTATTTGGCAAACATCTCTGACGGCCTGCAGCCATCGGTGACAGGAGGGATGATACAAAGGAGGGAAAGAACAGAGTTAGCAATCACTGCAGTCCTGAGTGAAAAGAAGGGTTGGAATGAGTTCAGCTGGAGACAAAAGGAGGACTGCCATTGTTAGTGGAAAAACTTTTAAAAGGTTGGAATGAAAAAATATCAAGTTAAAGCTGGAAGCCTGTATGATTCATTTTTAGTTTATGATGAAATTGGTAAAGTTTGACATAATTGATGTTATATTAACGTTATATTTATTTATCTGACTGCAGGCGTGCAAGTCTGAGCAGTTTGGATTGATGATGAGCTCAGCTAGAGAACAAAGAAAAGTTTTGCTAAATTGCTGACTGTTCAATGTGTTGAACCAGGCCATTGCCTGTGTACAAAGTATTTTGTTAAAATATACTTTGAAATATTATTTGATATATGCAATGTTGGCCTGATTGTTTGCTTTACTTGGAATATTGTATTTATTGTCATATTATTGGTTGCCTGTGGTTGGTGTGGTGCATAGATGTTGCATTGTCCTGCCGTGAAGCCCCACGGCACGGCGCTGCAGAAAACTGAAGAAAGAGAAACATGAAACCCTGTGGTACACCTCAAGTAACCCAACATTTACAGAAACCTCAAATAAGTAAATAAGAAGTCAACAACATAATCAATTGGAACATTTCTGGTCATGTCCGCTGCAGCAGCTGAATTCAGTTAGATTAGTAAATCTGCTGTCATTTCTGGCAGCAGATTTACAACAACACCAGGAAACTTCTCCACTTCCTGTTCCTGTTCACTGACAGGTTTCTGCTCACTTTGCTGACAAAATGACCACAAATGGTATCTACATCAAGGCAGTCCCATAGCAATTCAAGAGGGTTTTTCCATAATGTTTTGCTTACTAATTTAGAAAAGTGTGGAGGTTTTTCATATCACTATTATTATCTTCTTGCAAACTTGCTAAGGAATCCTTCAGGAGTGTGGCACACACACCAGGACTGGAAGCGCTAACTGTAGCTCAGCTGTAGCTCAGCATAGACATGTGCCAAGTCACAACTCGGATGATCAGCACTTGTGAATGGAGGTCACAGGGATACAGCTGCTGGTGTAATGGATGATGACAGAGTTCCAGCCAACTCCGCTGCTAATTTCCTCTGAGAAGGAACAGATGCGGAAAGCATGGATACACAAGAAAGGAAAAATAGCAATTATCAGAACAAAGAACTGTGGCAGCACGGAACTGCCAGCCAGGAAACAGGGGAAAAAATGGCTCCATATTATATTATAAAGTCATAAGTTTAATGTACCAACAACATGCTGCTCATGTTTGTTCAGAATACTTTTACATTATTGTAAAATACTTGTACTGCATAATTTTCACATTGTTAAAAACATCCTGTTTTCTATGAAGGTGATTTTTAAAATGTATTTTCTTGCTAGAACATAAAACATTTAATATTCAGAAACACAAATACATATTATTTTTTGTCTTTGCTCAACTCTTTATGGGTTCAGATCCATCTGTAGATGTCTCATGCTGCTGTGTGGAATTTCCAGTCTAAACATCAACGACAACCATCATAACCTCCATGAAGTTAAATGACTAATACATATTCTAAATAACATTCATCAAGTGTGATGCTTATCACACTTGATAACTATGCAATATCTTGATAACTATGCAATATCTTAGCCTTCTTGTGACTCAGATTATTTATTGTCTCTTTCAAAATCATCACATCCTCTTCCTCCTTGGAGTGGGAGGTCTTCCTCTACAGCCAGGCCGTCTTACAGAGGCCGTCTCTTCGCTCTGCTGAAGGTTGAAATAATAAGCTACTTACGTTTACCCAAATTATATGAGGTGGAAAAAGAATCCAGTAAAGAAAAATATAAGATACAAATGTAAATTATTTCATTTTTAGACAGAACCAAGTTATTGTGGTCTATGGAGCATCACTGAAAGGCTGCAGGGAGCCGATAGCTGTAGATAACTGGCCTGGCAGCCGGAGAGCATGAAGCTAAGAGTAAGATAGAAAACAGATCCGTTTGGATCTGAACTGAGATCAGCTCCATGCTGGTCAACATGGATAGAAGAACTGATAGCTTACAATTACTTCTCTAACACAGCAGTAACATGACAGGGAGACATTTGTTTCCAGTTTGTAGCCTTGTAAACTCCTCTGGCAGGTCAGGGCATCAAATTAAAGTGAACAGACCTCTGAAGCCTGACCAGAGCCCGCTTTCTACAAGTCAGAGGCATTAGGACAAGATATGCGTCCAGGACAGGAGAAGGACCTGCTGAGGCCAGGTAAAAATATTCAGCAGCATCTGGTAGTGATGACCTGTAGATGACCTAATACTGAAGGATCATTACTTCTGATACCAGGCAGATGTTTCTGTCTTAAGATTCATTCTCAAATCCAAGTATCTGTAGAAAGTAACTGAATTATTGAGATTTTCCCTAAATGAGACATCATTGATGGAAACTATTTTTTCTTCCATCTGGTAAATGTGTAACACGGCAGGACGTAATGCCAACTAGTCACACACTCACACATGGAGGTATTTCAGATTTCATTTTATAGTCGTTCTTAATAATTAAACAAATATTTATTTCAGTACGGATATTAGTGACATAATTTTGTCGTTTTTTAGTTTGGTAAAAATAAAGAGTCCACTGCACTGAACCCCAGTTAAAACCTCCTGATTATTAAACCAAAAATTGATTTCTGAACCTTTCCTGAGTTCAAACATTAGTATTGTTGTTTCTAAATGAATAGAAATTTGTTTTTGTTGCATTAGTTGAGCTCTGAATACACTGTCTTTTGTGCTATTTTGACCATTTCTCATATTCTGCAAATAAATACTACATTTTGCTCGGAATTTCAAAAACTTGTCAGTAGTTGATAGAATAAAAGAACAATGTTTATTTTACTCAAACTATAAAACATACAATCTGAGAAACTGATCATTCCAGAGCTGTATTTTGTGTGGTTATTTGATCTCATTAAAGTTGTTTAGCTCTAGTGAAAGATCCTGTTTTCACAATGTACTTGCGAAGTTAGAACAAATACAATAGACTGATGTCATGTGTTCTTTTTAGGAAACAAAGATTTGAATTACAACACTTGGTTTTTTATCATGATCATAATGATGGAGCAGCTTGTGTTCTTCATCACTAATACACACTGATCCCAGCAAACCCACAGATCTAAACTTTGCTGCAGTCGGTATTATTATAAACCCATCCCAAAGTTGTTGTTTCTCATTTCTGAGCACCTTCAAAACACACAGTTCAGCCATTTTTGGCTCTGACTCCTACTGCTGGTGTCCCATTATCATTTTTTTTCTTTTAAAGCCATGCATGGCTCAGTGTGAGGAGCACAGAGTGCTGAAAGCTGAAAGCTCCACTCCACATTGCTCAAGGTCTGCCTGAAGCGACTCAGACATCTTCGCAGGCCTCAGTCTTCTCTGTCACCATCAGAATACATTTTAAAAGTGTTTTGATTGTAAAACCTGAGGGCTTTTAAGAATTATTTCCCCCCTGGTCCAATGTAGCTTCCTGCAATTCAATTCAGTTCGCAACAAATGTTATCTCAGGACTCTTTGTAAGCTAAACATGCCATTTATACTCATAAATGCACCATAGTCAGTCTAAAACAATCCTTCTGATGTATTTAAACTCTTCTAATTTGTTCCTACTTAACAAATAATGCAGTTGTAAAGGTGGGGAGGAAAATCCACCTTTAGCAGACAGAAAGGTCAGCAGGTTGAATATTGTTTCTACTGTTAAGCTTCCCTCAGTTCTACTCAGCCTGCTGTGTGTTTGTAATGGTTGTGATATTGTCACGTCATGCTATTGAGTTGCATCACTCCAGCTGGACCATTAACCTCCTGTGCTCCAGTTTATACAGTTTCCTTAACCACAATACACTTTATTTTATTAGGATTCAAAAATAACCAGAGTAAATTCAAAATGCAGTTTGCAATTAATTATTTAATTTTCTTTCTGTGTGAAAAATGAAATCTAAACCAACTTCTAAACCACCATGTGAAAAGTAATTACCCCTTTAGTCGTATCATTTGTTGTGCTGTCCTGGTGGCAACAACTTCAACCAACAGTTTGGAATAACTGACGTGTTGAGTGTGATGAGGAACTTCGGCTCTGGCTGCTTTTACCATCACACCACAGAATCAGATTGAAGTCTGGACTTCTGCCAGGCCACTGAAAACCTTATTTTTTTATTTGAGTCATACAGAGCTGGACATGCCAGGGCGCTTTGGATGAGCCTGGCCATCGTCTTTCATCTCCATTCACTGCTCCATCTGAGATTTCTCCCATTGACCTCAATTTCAATTGGCCAGTTGAATTTCATTCTGGCCTATCAGTGAACACAAGGAGATGTTGTGGACAATGGCATTGTTTTTTTCTGCTCTATTAGGTTTTGCAGTCTGGTTGTAGCTTAGTAATGGCCGTCAACAAAGCTGTTCTGTCTGTGTTGGTCACGCTCCCAAGTATAGATCCAATAAAGTCAGAGCAAGATGACTTTTTAGGGCGTTTTATTTTTGGCAAAGATGCCGAGGCCTTCTCCCTACTGGGATGTTTGCAGCGCACGCAATTTCTGCTAAGCATAACGCAAATAATAGTGATTGGGTAAAATCACATCCAATTGTTTAAACCTCAACAGAGACACATCCACCAGGAAATAATGGTTTCTGAGTCACTGAGGGTCCAGAACATCTGGACGAAGTGAAGCACAAAAGAAAAGGCTGGCCTTTACTAGGCTAGCTTTGGATCGTTATTCCGCTCACAACACCAGACGCTCCCAGACTTGGATTTTGTGATTTCCAGGTCACAAAATCATAGTCGTACATTCTTCTTCAAAATGTTCTGTTAGAATAACTTTTATTTTTGGTCAGCAGTGGTTTGCTCCTTGGGATTCTCCCACAGATGCCAGTGTTCCCAGTCTTTCATAATGTTGAATCAAACACTGACGTTAGTTGAGATAAGTGAGGCTTGTGGAGCTTTAAAGTTGTTCTGGGTTCTTTTGTGATGTCCTGGATACTTTGTTTATGCTGTCCTGGAGTCATTGTTGTGCACTAACCTCTGCCAGAGGGTTCACCACTGTTCCTGGAGTCCTAAAGCCTTAAGAATGACTTGTAGCCATTTTCAAGAAATGGCTACAAAGATTGTCTTTTTTAAAATTAAGAATAGGTAATGATGTGTTGCTCTTTAAAATTCTTTTTATTGTATTCTTGTAGTTCTCATTTACATATTCTTACAAGTTCTACTGAAGTAGGAGGTTTTTCAGGTAGATTTTCTTTAACAAATAATATCATAATTTAAAAGCAGGTTATCTATGTGCGATCATAACATGACCTGAAAGCTTTAAGCCCAGCAGAAAACCAACAAAAACTAAAGAGGCCTGTAAGGAGATTAATACTCTTTCATAGTTCTGTGTTTGAAACAGATCAGACTGGTTTGAGAGGAGGGCCTGAACTTCAGGTTTAAGTGTTTGTTGTAACACGTCTGCCTCTCCAGCTTCTTTTGTCAGTGATACGCTGAAAAAAAGAAATAAAAAAACACTGTGAAACTATTAAAATCCACATCCAACTCTAACAGTTTGCCAAGAATTTTTCTTGATATTTCTTCTGCTGTCACGTCAGGTAAGTCAGCAGAGAAACACGGTACTACTTTAATCATCCCACCGAGAAGAAAACACCTCAAAGTTCACTCCAGGATTGATCTTGTTCCTCATCTGCCAGCGCAGCGAGACACAGAGCTATCTCGCAGCTTCACCTTGATCTCTTGAATTAGTAATCAAACTTCAGTGCTTCTTTCTGAACTTCATCTTTATTTGTAGCTTTACGTAACGGCACTTTCAAGCTGCATTTTTCTAACAGCAGCGCCCATGTGAAGCAGCAAGTGCCATATTTCTGGTCAAAACTTTCAAATCCAGCCATTATGTTTGACATCCTCAGATCAATCAGCCAGTCAGAATGAATATTTTAACAACTAAAATGTGCATTTTCCTCATTTTCACATCAGTTGCTGCTCCGAACCCGTTTTTAACAGCGTACCTTTGACTGGCACTTGGCACACACCTCCTTCCATTACAGCAGGCTTCAGTAATCTGTTTCAGGAGAACTGGGTCTAATTAGCAACGTGAAAAGTTAGCATGGGGCAGGAGGGGGTTCCTGTAAAATCCAGGCTAGATTTGGTGCTTTGAAGAATCCGTAGGGGTGTGCACTTCTTCTGCTGAGATACTGTTCTGAGAACCGGGATTATACAAATGTTGTTCCACTACAATAGCATTTCAGCCTATTTCATCAATATGTACTCCACATCAAACATTTTAACTGATCTCTGACTAAGATTCTTACATGCCAGAACACACATCAGCTTTAAATTACTGTTAGTAGTAGACATGTTTTGTAATTTACGAATGAAAAGTAAGGTGTAAAAGACCTGACCCTACTAAAGAGACATCCAGGCATATGAATACAAAAGCATTGTCATATTTCTAGTGATCAAAATTTTGCAAGCTATTCATCATGCACTAACTTTGCAATTCATAACAAAATAAACTCTATTTGTTGGTAAAGTGACAAAACAGGCAAATGTTCAGGTAGTTTCAATGCAGTTTTAAGACAGCAATTTATGCCTGCTGTCTCCATGTCATCTATGTTTGATTTATATTTTATTTCAAGCTGAAAAAGATACAACTGAAAAACACAAGAGTTATAAAGAAAAAATAAAAATAAAGACACATGTCTGAAAAACATGAAAGCTATATTAAGTAAAATAGCGAGACATTCTTTTATAGCAATCTCAATGGTTGGTTGTTTTGTTTTCCCTCGCCTCGTTTGACGGGCCACCATCTGACTACTGTGGAACCATCTGCAAAAATCAGGGATGAAACTCTGCCAGTCACATGAGATCCAGCTTAGCGTTCAGTCATCATGCATGTTTAAACACTGGCCTGATAATATAACAGAGAAATGTGGATTTATGTCACGGTGAAGGTGATCGAGAGTTTTCTCCTCCTCAGACCAAAACTGAAAACAATACAAAAAATAAAAATATGCTTTTTTAATAAAGCATATTTATGCTTTATCTAAGCATAAATATGCTTTATAATAATAATAATAATAATTGTACCCTTATTATTTTTAAGGGTACAATTGAACATCAGTCAAGTAATGTGCAACAATCTGAGGTAAAAATTAAATCCAAGTGTCTATTATAGGAGTTTCATCAGCGGTATTAATAGTGTGAAACCATCAACACGTTACATAATCAGAATCAATTTAAATGGAGCTGATGCTCTGAGTGTTGGCATGAACGCCACCCAGCTACAAAGAGACAGTCTCTTATTTGTCTTGCAACCGTCTCCTTCATCCCATTGATTAGCATGATTAAGTCTCATCAGCCCAAATCAACAGCCACACACCCACCCCAACCCCCAACCCGGAGCGGGAAGAAGCTCATCAGACATCACTAATCAAGTACAGCTTGATGCCAGTTTTCAGCCAATCACACGTGGCCTCTGGCGCTGTGAATAAATAAGGCTGATTTGATCAGATGAAGGTTTTAATCAGGCGTCGAACGGCGGCGGTTATTTGAGCAGCGGGGCCGGCGGGGTGGTACGGCGGACCGGGGTCAAGAGGAGGACGGGGTGACTCTGACTCCGAGCGGGTCCTCGCCTGCATGGTTCCTCCAGTACATGGTCTCTGATGAATATTTTATGGAACTATAGAAAGAGCAATACTGGTGCAAAAAAATAAAAAAACACAAATAAGAAATACTGCAGAGTTTCAGCAGAATGGAGATTTTCTTTCTACAGTAGGAAGGAAAGTGAAGACGACCCAAAACGTGTTTAAAATCATTGAAACAGTTCAAAAAGACTCAATCATCCTTCTTCTTCTTGCACAACCACAAGCTTAAAATGAGCACTTTGCTGCTTTAGATGCTGCTTGTGGGAATGCAGCCACTCAGAATGAACTTTCCAGTTTGGACGGAGAGTGTTGCTTATGAAGACCAGTCAGAAACGATTAGCAGGAAGCTGCTTGCACCGGCAGCAGAGGGCTTACAGCAGCGGGGCAGAGGGAGTGGAGCAGCACAGACAGTTACTGGAGCATCTGACAGAGGATGATATTTTAACCAGCTTCTCCTGTAACTGATGGAGTTTGATAGGGATGCACCGATTTACGTACTGCACTTCCAGTACTGACGCAGATATCTATCAGGTTTAGTATCAGCTGATACCGATTGATCTGATACAGAAAAACAGCTGAAATGACTTAAAATATATTTTTAAACACAGACATAAACGTAATGAATTACAAATTAAACTATGCACCAGCACAGCACACTGAAATACACCAGTAGCTTCACAAGCTTGGTCAAACATGTAAACACAACTTTAATTTGTTCAGTCAGTGCCACGAGGTACATAACAGCCCATGGGAAATAAATAATAAAGAAACTGAAACTGATCAAAACAAGAGGGTGGCTGTCTTGGCCAACCATGTAAAATAATCTACAATAAAACTTCTTTCAAAAGGTTCAGAAAGAACTTTAGAGCACAAAATATAGAATTAAACTATACAGATCTGTCCTTATGGATGGGGCACATTGTCAAAAATACCCAAACTATTTTTTTTGATTTTATTTAATTGAGACAGACTGGATCAGTGCATCTCTACAGTTTAATCAGGGTCATATTGTACCTTAGATCATCTGCCAAGACTCAAGACAAAATACAGTGGACCTCCACCTATTCACGCTTCAGTATTCACACACAGCAAATCCAGGAGGCCCAGATTAACACTGTCAGATTTGATTTCAACACTTTTAAAGTGTCTATATGGGTCCACACCAGAAAGTGTTAAACTAACTCTTTTTGGAGAG
>CAEGAF010003932.1:0-23428 GCA_903067075.1 Micropoecilia bifurca
ATATACCATCACATATATATATATATGATGGTACCGACGCAAAACTACAGTTGTTTGAATATATATATACATATATATATATAAGAATTGCCATCATCAATTCTTTTTATAGATTGTTACACTTCTCTTCTGTGATGTCAGCATTTTAACATAGGTTATTGATTTTCCGGTTATTGTTAAGAGAGTACTGTTTTGAATACAAAATGCAGTTTGTCTTTTTGTTAACCACATCTGTCATTGAATAAATGTCATCCATTATCTGCCATTTATTTTATTATTCAGCAACTCATTCTTTTGCTACTTTAATTGTGCAGCTCCATGACTCTTGTCCTTATTTGTAGACTGGTTCCTTTTGACTTTCCCATGGCGTAAAAACAATAAAGAAGTGTTTGGTGTGGCCTTAAAATACATCCAGAAGGACCTCTTAAAACTTTCAAAAGCCATCACCTCTCTATCTTGGCTTTCCTTTAGTGTTTATAATGACTGTGCATGTAATTTTCTGGTTTTGAAGACATAGATTTATATATCTCACATACACATTCTCTCATCATTGTGACATTTTGCAAATAGAAATAATTTTGGTCATTCCAACTGACCTAAAACAAGAGACGTTTGGTGTGATTTCACTTCAGAAAGTGAGAGAAAAAGTTTTGTCTGTTTATTGGCTTCAGAGCAATCATGAACTTCTTGTATTTACTGAACAGCTTTTTGCATGTTGCTCTGGTGTTTTGATGATTTCTGTTTGGCTAATTAGCCTCAATTGAGGTTGGAAGGTCTCAAGGCCATCACCTTAATCTAGAGGGCCCTCCACAGTTACATCCATCACATTCAAGTCAGGAATTACTCCAAAATGCTATTATTACATCCAGCCTGAAGAATCATGTTGGTAAAATAAAAACAAAATAACTATAGACCTGAATTTGACTGCGCTTAAATAACTTTTAACATGATTGAACACATTTACTCTGGCTCACTTTTTCATGTTATTTCTGTTTTTAAGCTGGTTCTCTTGAAATTCTCCTTTTTGTAGGTGTTTAAAGCGCACTCTGGACTTTCTATATGTGTGTGTGCGCAAAAGGCGTGCATGCACACACACACACACACACACACACACACACACACACACACACACACACACACACACACACACACACACACACTCAAGCAGTCCTTCTTTTGAAAGGTTCCAGCTGTTTTTGCCTCATTTCCCTCCATCCTTCAGTGAGAACAGTGACCAGAGCTGTTACCCTGTGCCAGACGTGTGTAGTTTATTAACATGATAAACACTGCACCAGCTACAGAGCTGCCACTCGCTCGCAGCTTGGAGTGGGGGAGTTAAACAGATGGTTCATATAAAACAGGCTCTTCCTGCTTGATGTAAAAAAAAAAATCCCCCTGAACCAATTAGATTGGTGTATTCTAAACACAAAGCCTCTTCTGTTGCAACTTGGTGTTTGGGATCAGGTTTGGAAGCACATTGCTGTGTTTTTATTTTGATTAAAATAACAGTTTGAAATCGATACAAGGAACTGAAAAGCCGCAGGTTTAGCTGTGCAAAATTGTCGTTTCGGGGAGGAGAGGGCCTCAGAGTCTGCGCTGCCACATGGCCGGGCCTGCTGCCGTCATCACAAGCTGAAATCTGCCTAATAACAACCTCCAATCAGAGGACTTCAAATATGCACCAGGCCCAGTCACTTTCTGCTCCGTTTCTCTATTTTAAGAGCCAGACCGAGGGGGTGGAATTACACCCCAATATGCTTAATCGTTTCCATCAGTGATGTGAGCTAAAGAGTAGCAGGAAAGCGTTCCCCCTGCTGCTTCAGGGCTTTTTCCATAAGGCACATTTGCGATCCACATCAGTGTCCTCAAAAACAGTTAGCACAAAAGCCTTTGAGACTGTCCGTGATGTGCGTCATTCCTGCTTTGACCCAGTGAAAGCAGTGCAGCGTGCACTGAATAACTGCAGCGCTGGAGAACAGAGGATCCAGGATGAAAGGGTAGATGGAGGACAGTTGATGTGGTTGCAGTGGTCTACCAGTAGCTGTCATCCTAAAAGAGTGACTCAACTCGGGGGGAAGTGGCTTTTGACTTCCAGTCCCGAGTAAAGGAAGTATTTGTTGCTCCAGGATGGTTGGCAGATTGCTTGATTCCATCCTTCACTCTTTGTGCCTTATGGTGGCTGCTTATGTCTTCTTTATCCCATTTTCCCCCCAACCCAACCCAGCCCTTTCAGTTGAGGTAACGTTTTCCAGGGCTTCTAGTGGAGATAAAGAGATGTGAAAATGCAGGATGTGGGATTCCCCCATGAAATAATCATCTGTCTTCCTGCCCGACGTTTTATCTGTGCGGTGAGGGGAGGAAGGAAAAAAC
Organism: Micropoecilia bifurca; assembly: GCA_903067075.1. Lineage (NCBI taxonomy): Eukaryota > Metazoa > Chordata > Actinopteri > Cyprinodontiformes > Poeciliidae > Micropoecilia > Micropoecilia bifurca. Next base: position 2,371 of record CAEGAF010003932.1, read on the forward strand.
AAGACTGACAAGCTTGCATGCTGTTTGGAGGATCACAGAGATTTTTTTTCTTGAGTAAGGCCAGCTGCGATGTGGTGACCCCAGTAAGACACGTGGACACAACTGTGTCCCTGAGGGCCGACCGGTGGAGTAATGTTCATCGGAAATCCTCATCTGTTTGCAGCGAGACACGGAAAATGCTACGACGATGACCATATATGTCCTCCCCTCACCTTGCCGGGTCTCAACCAGGAACGTGACATAAAGCAGCAGACAAGTTTGACGCGATCCGTCACGTTCTTAGCCTCCTCTCCTAAACCCGTCTAGGGGATGAGGAGCTGATCTTCCTCCCCTTCATCTCTCCTACTTCCTCCACCTACGTTTTCTTTGAGGAAATTTCACGTCCAAACTCTCCAGCTGACGTCCTGATGAGCGCAGCGCTGTGTTAGCTGAAGAATGCGGGGGCAGCAAACGTGTGAAGTGTTTCATGCTGTTATGGGAAACAACACCAACTGGTTCTTATAAAGAATGAGTTTGAATGTAGGTGAAGTGTTATTATTAGTGTTAAAGGTGAGGGGTAATTATCATATCACTATCATCTGTATCAACGTAAAGTTAATACTTCTTTTGTGGGTTTTAGTCTTAAATAGTTATATCTCGTGGGCACCAACAGGCACCTGGAGAAAAAACATCCAGTCTTTGAAACTTCCCTGATATATTACTATATTTTTTTCATGTTGAAAAACTTACCAAACATCATTCAAGCACTTGGACAAAATAGAAAAAGAAAAAGAAAAATCTAAATCGTAATTACAAATGTATTTGAGTTTATTTGAAAACCCAGTGTTTTGTATGGAGCGTGGAGCTTAGATGTAAAAGTTAGTTGCATTTATGAGTATTTCGTTTTAAGGTGGATGAAATCACATAAAATGCCACCAGATTTTCTGAGTTTTACTCTCTTTAGACTTCATTAACAAGGTTTCACATTAATTTTATTTACATTTTTTTATCTGTCTTTGTATTGAGAACAAAAACTCCAACCAAATTTAAAGTTCTCCAGTCTGCCTTTCTATGATGCTTAAAAAAATGTTGGCAATTTTTTTCCACAAAAAACAAGTCAGACACATTTGAATGGCAAAGTTGAAGTACTTAAAAGTGATTATTGGATTTTGTTTGGAAAAAAAATACACAAAAAATGCTTGAAACATTTAATTACCAAATAACTTTCAATATTTAACTCTAAATGAAGTGAATAACATTTGATCAACTGGCAATTAAAAGGAGAAATGAGCATTTTGAGGATAGAGTGAAATAAAAAAAAACTTTAAAGTGAGCCACATAAGCCTTTGAACTTTACTCTTTCATCTACTCAGTCTTGAACTTCAGACTGCAGAGTTAAGCACCACTCAATACAGTGAGCAGCTCCACCAGAACAAAAGTGTTCAGACAGGCCGAAGCATCTCAGCTGCACGAGTGTTTAACAAGGACTTAGAAGTGAAACCCCGTTTTTTTTTCCTTCCAAAAAGCCGCCTCCGCGTTATAACAGCTCTGTTGTTTACAATCTGCGATGGCCTTTGACCCCCATCCCTCCTTCACTGACCCACCAAATCCTGTATTTATTAAACAACCTCACCACCTGTTTGTGCAGGAGGAATGTGTGCTTTCAGGACTTAAACCACTGCTGCTGCTGCCAGCCTCTCTCTCTCAGTATCAAAGGAGAAATATGGTGGCATGTAGAGACACAGGAGAGAGAGAGAGACGACAAAAGATTAACCACTGGACTGCTGTGGTTTTAGGCCTCCATTACTGGACTGCTCAGCCTACTGGTTCGCTCATTAGACTCCCTCTTTTTCCTTCCAAAATCTTTCTGCCCTCTTGCTGTGCAGTCATGTGTCGGTAAGGTTTTGGAGGACTGAAATAGCCTGTGTCTTATTTTATTTGTCAGGCGTTCAGTGAGAATTCCCCCTCCAACCCACAGCTGGTTCAGGAATGTTCACTGACTCCCCTCTAAAGTCTCTGCTCACATCCTCACCTTCTTATCCCGCCGTCCCCCCCTCCCCCAACTCACTTTTACCACTCCTGCTCTCCTAAAATGCCCCTCTGTTCTCCTCCTCTTTGCTCATTTTATCTCCCTGCCTCATCCTTTGTTTTGACCGCTTCAATAATGGCCCTTGGGATATAAAGGAGAGGTGCCAAAGCTCACACACTGTTCACAACAACCAAAGAGTTGCTGTGGAGATTTCATCACGTATGGTGAAACTGGATTCGTTCATCTCATCTCCTCTTCTGACCCCCATCTCCTCCCTCTTGATGATTCTCTTGGCAGTGTGAATGTTATATTATATTTACCTCGTCGTCTGAATACTTTTCTCTGGTTTTTACATTATAAGGCATTAACTTCCACTACTTTAAAGTAGTGATGACTCTATTTTGTCACAAGTATTGGAACAGGGTCCCAGTCAAGACGTCTTGAAGAGGCTGTGAAGAGAGAGATGTTGTCTGTTTGTTTGCTTTGCAGTGACGATGGCACCTTATAGATTTTGACTTTGGTTGAGTCAGATATTCAAGTCTTCAGTGTGCCAACATTGGTTGCTTCATAATCAGCCTTGAACACTCCACAAACAAAAAGTACGTGGATGAGGCAGTACCTCCTTTCAAGCCACCGCCATTCAGCAGATAACAGCCTTTCTGAGGCAGGTTGTTAGAGCGCAGTGAGCTCAACTCCTGCGAACTACACCTAAAACCTGTGACTTCATCTGTTTCGAATGATTTACAGACCGGAGGACCTCCTTCGTGTTCCACTCTTCACACGGGGAACAAAGGCGGCGTTGTTCAGGACACAGAGACCACGGCGGAAGCAGGTTTATATCGCCGAGGTTAGGTCAACGCCGAGGTGGTTAAGGCGAACGAGCTTCTTTTCTGTGAGCAGAAAAGAGTCCGTTTGTGGTGAGCTTTCAGACCTGCTTTTAATAGCAAGAGATTATAATCCTGCCCACTGTGGAGCGTGAAGGAAAATTGATTCCTTTCCACGGCCGTAAAGGGTTTGCCAACTTACACCCACTGTTTCCAGCTCTTTTTGCATCCCACTTTCCCCTAAGAGTTGAGTCACTGAAGGTACGCCACAGAAATATCAACATGAATTCCTTCGCAGCAAATCACTTCGTACAATTATGAGTGAACGAAGGCTGCTTTTGTACAGGCGGTGCGATGTATTCAGTACGGTGCGATTCTATTGTTTTCCTCCCAAGCAAAGCAACAGAGGAGAACACCACGAACGGTGCCTCGTGGACCGACATACGTGGTCCGACGCTCTTCATGTGAGCTTCCTTTGTGTGCAACAGAGAAGAGGAAAAGCACACGGCAGCTCCGTGTCGGTGGAAGCACTTGTTGATGCTGCAGCTAAAATGATCCAGATGTACTGGATGGGATGGGACAAGCTGCGTTGCTCTGCACTGAGGTCATTTCTGAAATCCGGTTTGGAACGGCGCATAATTTACAAGCTTGTGCTGGTGTAAACTTTGAAGACGAATAGTAGCAGCAGGAGAACTCTGTGCAGGTGTTTGGAAGGTAGGAAGCTTTTAATAATTCCAGGGAATAAAAAAAATAAAATAAAAATTATACATCTGGAAAGGAAGCAAGCATGGTAAGACGATATACTGGAAGCCAAACTTTGTCTGAACTCTGTTCTTATTGAATTATAGGATTATTTAAAGCAAATAAGAAGGAGGTTTGAATTTGTTTCCTATTATTTTCTTGCAAGAGTAAACAAAGGAACACTGAGTCTTCCTCCCATCCCCTAAAAATGCTACTCATGTCTGCCCACTACATCCTGGAGTATAAATGTATAAATAATATGTCTTATATGTCAAAATGTGATTATTCTGTCAAAAACACAACTTTCATGTTGGATTTCAACTTACTACATTGAAGGTTTTGTTGATCAGATGTAAATGTCTCCTCCTCTTGTGCTACGACAGCAAATGAATGAATTTGGAGGTTATGCCTGATACAATCTGTTTGCATGACACATTCATTAAATAAAACCTGCATATACTCAAATATATCAAGCATTTGATATCTAAACTAAAGGAAAGGGAAAAAAAACAAAATAAAAAGAAATATAACAAAAACTCTCACCCTCACTGTTCTTCCATCAATGTAACCTCCCACTTATCTCCTTGGTAATCAGGAACACAACACAAAAGAATAACACAGGTTCCCAGTATTTGCACTGAAAACATATTTACTTGAAAGAAGCAATCTTGGTGATTTATATTTTAACAATTTCAGTTATTTTCATTTTATTCAAAAATAAATAAATAGTTTCACAGTTGTGAAGCTGTTTTATGTTTGAGAGCCCAACGGCCCCGGGTCTGGACATTTTCCACGTTTGCAGTCCGCACGTGTTCCCTGTACAGCAGGGATTTGTATACTGTCTCACCCATTGATCATCCAGACGGGAAGCAGGGTGGAAAACATCTGCAAGACTTCACAAACCAATCCTGTGGACATTTGTTTTCTTTCAAAGCACACCTTCAGAGAAAAGATGACAGTGTCTGTGAGGAAACAGCTAATCTCTTTGATTTGCACACAGTTAAAACCAGATATTTACATACACAATAGAAAGACATAATAACTTTAATAAATGTCTGACATTAAATGAGACAAACTTTTCTGTTTTAGAACAATCTTTGGATGATTTTTCTATCTAAACTCACTGCTTTATTGTTTGATGTCATGAAGAAACATCAGTGAAAATATTAGGGCTATAATTTCCAGATATCTGAAGGTGCCAGATTCTTGTTATTCTCTTCAAACAATGATGCACAAATAGCACGAGAACATCCATCGATCATTCTGTTAAGGAAGGAGACAGGCTCAATGTCCCAGAGATGATCATGTTTTGGTTAGAAATGTATACATGAACTCTTCAATAAAACCAAAAGACTTTTAGAATAGATCATCATTATCCGCAGTGAAATAAACTCTGCACCAATTAGCTGAAAGACCACACAGCAAGCAGGAACCCATTTCCCCAAAAGTAGCATAAAACACAGTTTACAAATGCACTCATGGACAAAGGCCTTACTTTGAGAGAGTTCCTGTGGTCTAATGAAAACTAAAATGGAGCTTTTGTGGCCACTGGGGGAAACACCACTGGGGCTAAAACATCAGTGCAACTGAAGTAGAGAGGGGGCAGCATCATGTTGTGGGCGAACCTTACTGGACTTCTGAAAATAAAAGGCATCATGACCAAAGAACATAAAATGGGAGTATTGAACATCTCATGGCATCAGTCAGAAAGTTAAAGCTTGGTTGGAAATGGGGCTTTAGTGGCTTTAGTGAAACAAAGTCAATGTTGTGGTCATCACAAAGTCCGGAACTCAATCTACTCCATAGCAAATTAAGATTTGTCTTTATATTTTTTTGTAATCCCAACTGATTCGAAACAGTACATACTTTTAGTATCTGGATTTTTAGTTTGTTTTGCTCCAATCAACAATGGATTTGAATCTTGTGTTTCATTTAAGGCTTTAAATTACACTCTATTGTGTCTTGTTTATGTAATAAACTAAACATGCTCCAAATTTAACATAATTCCTTTCTTTAACAAATTCATGTCTCTTTCCTCTTTGTGAATCCATACGAAACCCAATCCTCTGACTACTTTTACTAACTTTTTTAACACAGAAATTTTAATCAAAGTGGGATCCGATCACAGTAAATACATCATATTCCTTTTATTAATCATACACAGTAAAAATGGCAGTGTTGAATTAACACCCAAAAGTGCATATATGTGTCCAAGTCAGTTGATGTTAAATTCAACACTACAAAGTGTCACATTAACATTTACAACGGTGTTGGTATTAAAATATATTAAAAGTAACACCAGTGTAGTGTTGATCACTAAACATAATGTGGTGTTAAAAAGTAAATAATTGACCCACAAGGTGTCAATATCAATCAAATCCAGTGGAAAATATTCAAAACAATACACAGAAATAGAAAGTTTAACTTTTCTTAAACCCATTTCAGTATTATAGACCAATGTTAATTTAACAAAATCTTTTAAAACTTTCAAAAGTGTTACTTTAACACCTGCTGACTTGAACACATATAGACACTTTTGGGTGTTAATTCAACACTGGCATTTTTACTGTGTATGATTTGAACCTTCAGGCTGTTGGTCAAAAAACAAAATCATTCTTTAGATCCTCCACATGCGGAGCTCAGCTCAGACAACGTGCAGGTCCGCGCATACATCCAGACCTACAAAGCGGAGTCCTGCTGCCCTCGCTCTTTGTTGAGGAGGGGGCCACAGGCGTGCCTGGACGCATCGGCCGCAGGATCAGATTGCTTTTGTTGGGCCAGCCCCAGGTCCACGCTGCTTCTCGTGATATCAAAGGGGTCCTGTCAGTGCGCGTTAGCGGAGATGAGAGGAGGTACGAGCACAGCTCAGTGGAGTGTGATCAGCAGGGGCCACAGTGGACCCTCAGGACAACACCGTGTTGTGTTAGGAGGCAGGGTAGTCAGGCAGCACTGACAAGACAGCCAGATACAGGAGCTTAGACGGAAAACAAAAAGGTGCACCGGGTAGAGAAGCAGTGGAAGAAACAGGTGGCCATTAGCGTGGAGAGCGGAAAGTCTGAATGGACGGCAAGAGCTTTTCAGAGAGAGTGTTTCCTGAAACAATGAACTAACAGCGGAGATATAGATGTGGCAGACATGATGAGACACATCAAAGCTGTGCGAACTCAAAAACGGCGCCGTCTCCGGTATCAACAGTGCCATGCAGGAAAAATCCGACTTGTTGAACATTTTGTGTGAAGTGGAATAAAAATCTGCCTTTTGTATAGCCACACAATGGGATGTTGCCACCTCCATATCTTACAGTAGGGATGATGTGTTCAGGTACTTTTACTTTTTTCTTTCTTCTATGAAATTAAAGGAGGTGGTTTTGCTCCACAGTGTCTCGCTAAGTGTATTTTAAAAAAATACACTCAGTTACTTTCTCATTGTTCTTCTGATATGTAGGGATCATTATGAAGATGAACTTATGTACCCAAGTTTAACCTATAAACTCTTTTTTCCCTCTCTAAACAACATTAAATAAGTATCTGCATTTTCACTACTTACATATCTTAACTTGATATTAATTGTAATCTACTTGCTGCTGGATTCTTTGTCTCTAAGTTCCTTGGCTCTTTTTCCCACACTATCTTTCCATGTCCTCATAATAGATGTACATTTGTACAATTATCGTTATTCTGCCGTTCTCCCATGTGTACATAGCGCTGGACTGGATGTGTGAACAACATTCTGCAGTTTGATAAGAGCTACAATAGGACAGAGGTTAAAGGCAGATAGAGTGAGGATGGTGGAGGTCAGAAGTCATCACACAGGAGGAAAAACATCCTCTCTGATACTCTCAAAAACCACATTTCCCCCCCACTGCTGTTGTCGCAGCCAAACCTGAACATCCTTTCTACAGTACAAACAGAGCAACTGCCTTCCTTACACACCTAGTCTGTAACTAATAACATGGCTTGAAAAAAAGAAAAAAAAAATTGTTAGAGTTTTTACACTTTATGTCAACATAGTCTACGGGAAGATATTGAATATATACAGCTAGTATATACAAATAGTTTATGGCAAGTTTATGTTATGTAATCCCAGTTTTAAACGAGGCAGCTGGATCCCCTTTTTTCTTTTCTTTTTTTTCTTTTTTTCGAAACATGAGACGTGATCAATTTGAACAAATGTTGACACAACAAACGCCAACATGTGTTTTCGTTATTATTCTTTCCAGCTTGGACAAGTGTAATCTTCGCATTTTTTTCTCCACAGGAGAGCCATCACTCATTGCGTTAGGGCTGCTGTTTTGGGGGTAACGGTCCCCCTTGTGCGCGGAGAAAAAAAAGGTGTTTCTACGGCAGGTGTGACTCCTGACCCCAGTTCAGTCTCAGTCTATCAACACGTCTGGGCCTGATCTTTCAGCTCGGGCGTGGAGAGACATGCAATACAACTACAGGCTTTGTCTGCTCACCTGCCCGCATAGATACATCTACTTGGTACCTCTGACTTCTCCTCATTTATCCAAAGATAAATTCCAAAGAAATCATTTGAAATGATTTCTTTGGAATGAATTCCCTTTTTAAAGCAAGATGATTAAACGGGGACTATTCATCATTTTTAAAAAGTAAATGGGTTTTTTATGTGAGACAATTTAGCAGTGGTTCTACGACGAGCGAGGAGAAGACTGATTGTAAACCACTTGTTGATGTTCAGCAGGAATTTGCTCACTGCCGGTGATGTCAAAGCTAAAACATCCGCTGGCAATTGACCAGTGAGCTTCCTTGTTTTATTTCTATTTTTTTTTGGAGAGGCAAGGTTAATATTTTACACAAGGATAACATTCCTGGCGATACTCCTGGAAGACACAATCGTGGTGGGTGGAGGGGTGGAGGGGCGTACTTTGATTCAATGGGCAGATGTTTCCATTTGTTTCCTAAATGGATGAAAGTCAGGGGGGCGGGGGGGGGGGGGAGAAGCTCCTCACAGACCTGCAATAGACACAACTAAGAGAGACTTGGAAGCTGACCAGGCAGAACCACCCAGGCCTCTGTGGCGTTTCCCTCCACACGCCAAGAGTCACACAGTTGGGATTTATCTCCAGAGGAAGGATCTGGCTCGTGGGGAGCATGAGGGGACTGATAAGCTCATCGTTGCTGTGATAAGAAACAGGAGTTGGACAGTAAAATATATAACACGCAAAAGAGAAGCGTATTTTCAACGTGTTTACTTGATCTTAGCTGGGCTGGACTACCTTTTAAAACAAATATTTCTGGAAACATGATCTTCCTCGTGGACTGTGACTGGCAGAAAGGCTTTATTAAATTGTTCCACTCGACTTGTCCTTCGTTAAATATCACATCAGAATGTTCTTGCTCATCTCAGCTCATCGTTCTTTAGTTTTATGCGACTTTAAAAGCTTCCTCACTGCAGCTGCTGGGTCTGTGTTAGACTGGTTCAGACCTGGCTTGGGAGACAAAGCCACTTTGTTTTTGTTTGACAATTATAAATCGGATCGAGCTAAGATCATGTGGGTTCCTCATGGCTCAGTTCTTAGGCCTAAATCAACCCTAGAAACACACAAAGATGTGCAGAAACATTTGTTTCGACATTGGTTCATAGGTATTTATTTTAAATTTGTGTTTCTTTTTCTGTAAATGCTTCAGTCATACTATTTTTCTTCTAAAGTATTTCTTGCCTTTATATCAGTTCTTCATTGCCTGAGGAACACTTTGAATTACGTCATAAGAAAGGAGCATGTAATTAACGTGCCCTGCCTTTTGATGGATGTCAGCCATGGTCTTCCTGACCATATTTGATAAATGCAGCATCACTGACAGTCAGAAGGCTCTCGAAATGTCACCGGGAGTCAAAAGTGGGTGTGGCGTTCACCTGAATGGGCAGATTGTAACAATTATGGTGTTACCTCGACTTGTACAAGGGCCTCATTGTTGCTTAGTAAAACTCCCTGGGCTGCAGTTGGATCTGAGGCTTGGCAAGATGAGAGTGGGAGTGGGTCGAGGTGTGGAGAGAGCCCACAGCTGAATCGCTGGCTTTGTTTGCAGGCACATCCCGGGACTCCCATCGTACGCTTGGAACGGAAAAAGCTTGAAACCTCTCAGCTTCACTTTTTCAACAAGACACGTTTGATCATGTCGTGAAAATCTGGCAGCATTTTGTCGCATTCAGGCACAAAATCACAGCTGTAATTACTTGTTTTTGCGTGATCCGTTTGATTTTTACACAGATGTGGAAGTTGACGAATGTTGCACGTCTGCATAATTTTCCAGTCAACAGCGTCTTTGTGTGTCTGCAGCTCATGTCTGGCGGCTGTAGCACCTGCTGCAGCTGGTTTGTGATTCACCTGCACAGACGTGTGTCTCATCAAGATGACATTTCGCGGATATTAGCAGGTGTCTGTTGCTGTATAAACTCTGATTATGCAAAAGGGAAGCAGATGTAAATGACATGCACAACACTGTGAAGAAGCTCTTACAGATTTCTTCTGTTTTTGTTAAAAGTCATGAAAAACATTTTCATCTTAGACAAACATCTACTGTTAGGAAGTTTGAACTTCAAATAGGTTGCTTAAAAACCATACTCAGCCTCAGCACTATTTCATGTGTTCTCTATTTGTTGACTGTGGCTCTCACTGTGGTTAGACAGTGTTTTATAAACCCCTTTAGACTAATAGAGGGCAATAACTTTTTCTCTCTTGCATTTATCTGAATCGGGGGAATTATGTCTTGACTTTGAAAGCCTTTAACCTGCTTCAAGTTATATTCTTATGTAAATTTTTCATTTGAAAATTGATTTTTTTTTGTGTTTAACTTGAGTCATCTACGAGATATTTAATGATAACGACAAAAAAAAATTGAGAAAACATGTCTGGCGTAAATATTTTTTTTACAGGACATTTTAATCTTTTCTAATGTGTTCAAGATCTGCAACAAAACTAATAACAGTAAAACAAACTAGTCTTGAGTGGAGAATCTTTAAACATGTCCAAATCTCCCAGTGTGACACATGACCTGCTGGAGCGTGTCTAGAAATTGGATCATGTGACTCGGGGAGCGTGTGTGGAGTGTGCCAGCTGTGTGTGCAGAGGAGGTGGGAGTGTTGTAGGTTTGTGCGTCAGATACACAAACTGGCCCAACCAGTCACTGATTCATCCCTGCCATTCTACAGGTGTTTGTGTGTGTGTGTGTGTGTGTGTGTGTGTGTGTGTGTGTGTGTGTGTGTGTGTGTGTGTGTGTGTGTGTGTGTGTGTGCTGCAAATGCTGAGCTACTTCAGCTGAGCAAAACCATCACAGTTCACAGTAATACCACCATGCCCACTTGCAGTGATCTCTCAGTGTCTATCGCTCCATCAAAGACTTTCATCTTCATGCAGGTAAAGTCAGGGAGATTAATTCTCTCGATTCTCTTGATTTGGCTAAACGTAAACACTGCATTCTGTTAAAACTGCAGCGTTTATGTACCAACAAACTGGTTCTGTGTTTTTATAGGTGAATGTCCCCCCGAAACCTCCTTCTGGACATGCTCTCAAATGGAAAACAATATTTTTCATGCAAACTATATCCCCTTTTGTACCTCCTGAGCTCATTTCACCACAGGCTCTGTTGGCAGAAAGCCTGACAAACCTTCAAGATGAATAAGTAAGAACATACAGCCCTAACAGGTTATTTTTGAGTTGGTGTAGATTTGTATTTCTTTTTTCAGAGCGTCATTCCTCTTGTCGCAGCATGTCTGTATTGTTTTTCCATTAAAGACACCAACAGATCTTTTTCAGTATTTAGCAACAACCTGAAGAATTGCACAACCAAGCTCCAGTATTTTAGTATTATTTTATGGTCAACTACATCAGCAGAAAGACAACCCGTTAAGATCACAGCGAGAAATAACATTTATTGAAAGCCAATATGTTTTATACCCTGAGACAACCAACTTGCTCTCCTCTTGAAAAGTTAAAATAATATGTGCTGAAGTCTGAGAAAATATCGCCCAGCATGTCTGCTGAGTGTGTGTTACCTTTTCACTCTGTCGGTTTGAGTAGATGGCATTTTCTTTTTCAAAGAACTGCGAGGGTTTTAAATTTGAAGGAGTGGCGTGGAACATCTGCAACAACCATAATAGAACAAGTGAAATAAATATGATTGGATATAAGTGGATATATTTTCTGGTTAGTCTGTTCATAGCACTGTTGTATTAAAGCAAAAAATGTCCTGTTTGAATCCTGGTCTGCGACTTCCTGCATGTTCTCACCAATCATGTTCCATGTTTCCAAACTTTTGTCATAGAAACTTTCATATTTTGTCAGGATTTTATCTTAGAGATCACAGCAAAAACAACTGATTGTGAAGTTGGACATAATTATTACATATTTTTTAATTCTCATTTTCTAGAACGAACTCCAGTTTAGTCTTATTATAGGTTAAATTTTGTGACATATGACCAGAGTACTAAATCTTGAAACCATACATAATTGTCACATCACATATTTGTGCTACTTTGTTTTTCTTTCGCACAAAATTCATTGAAATATGTCATTTTATAGTGTCAAAATGAGGCACAGTTCAATTTGTTGATACTACTTTTGACCTACTTTCACTTATTTGTTGTATTTTCAACCACTTCAACCACACAGCTTGTGATTCACCAAATGATGGTATTATCATTGTCTGTGCAGAACATCACTCCAGCTGAACTTTCTGGAATCCAGCTCTTATTTGAAGCAAAAAGAAAGCCATCAAGAGCCGGAGGACGTTAAAGGGCTCATTGTGTCGCCGCTTCATAAGGACTCTGCTGTATCCAAATTTCCTCAGATGGCTGCCGCGCTTACAGTTCATGCTGAAATCTGAGTAATTGTTGACCTCTGAACAGATCCATGACTGTTACTTAAGGCAAACCATGTGGCGATGTAAAACTCAACATGTTTTTTTATCACAATGCCCCGACTGTTCTCTGCCGCATCCCCTCTGCTCATTCTTTCTCCTCTTGTGAGCTTCTCAATGCGAACAGAGTTGAGCTGTTGGATAGAAAACATTAAGATTATTCACTTGAGTAAACCTCTCAGTATTGACAGCGAATCATCATTGATGCCATTTTAAAACACAGACGCACCGTTAGCTGTAGGTAGCCTAGCAAAAGTTCTCGTGACTATCAGAGATTATCCACAGGCTTGCTTGTGCTTATTAAGTAATCTCCAGTAATTAACGACGATGTTATTCATTCAGAACAAACAAATTCAGTATTTGCTTTCGCATTGATTAATGAACTTGAGCAACATTGTCGCCACACAGTTTGCGTTTTATGCGTTTCTGCCTGAAGGTGAAGAGATTATGATGTGTAAATATTTTGCTTTTGTTTCTTACGTTTGTGAGTGTGCCGGTTTTGAGCCCCCCTGGTTTTGATCATAGTTAATCTTTGTGAGAGAATCTTCTTTTTGAGGGGCTGAAGCTGCATTAACTGCGGAGTTCATCATCTAAGCCACCATGATCTTTGACATCTGAAAGTATTCAGAAACTTGGATGAAAAGTTACCATGCATAAGTTTTTGGTTTTCATTAGGGCTGGCAGATTCAGGGTTCTCACAAGTAGGAAAATGTTAGATTCCCGAAAACGGAATAAAATGTTTATATTCTGTCTAAATTCTTGAGCCGATCTGGTGTCTGTTTAGTTCAGATTTGTTCACCAGCTGTGTGGTGTAGCGCTAGCGGCTGTCACTGCTGTTTCTGGCCTTGCTTAAAATTTATGGTACATGCATAAAATTGCACCAGCAAAATCCACTATCATTTGTCTTTACATGTTACTGTAGATTCAATGCATTGTGGTTATGTATTAATCTGGCCTGATCTATACCTTCATATGCAAATTGACTCAATTATCTCTGTTCAGTACTCAGCTGAATGGTTTTCTCCCATTCAGCTTGATGTCTCTGGCTGAATTTCAAATCAAAGGAGGAGTTGTGAGAAATGATGTAGGTTTGCATCAAACTCAAGAAATGAAGAGAAGAGGATATAAAAGAGAATAAAAAACTTCCCATCTATCTTAATGGCAAAAGCAACGCTAGCGGTTATAACATGCATAGTTGCATTTAAACAAAATATATTATTTATGTTGTTTTTTGGCACAGATTAAACGTACTCAAATTAAACCTTGGACTTTTCTTACTATCTTTGTGTGTTCATGCCACTGTGTTAAAAGATTGGCAAGTAATTACACAACTTTAACAGTAAGCGTAAATAAATAATGAAGAGGCTACATAATTTGAAATTATGATAAAAAAGTAGAAATTCATCTTAGTAAGTCAATTGTTGTTTTTTTCCCACTTTGCCCATTGCACAAGAAGATGCACAGGAATCTGGAAAGCTGAAGAGCTGATCTCCTCACACTAGCCAAGGAATTTTGGACATAACAAAGGAAGCAGCCTTCGCTTCTTCCCTCCCACCCCCACGCTCTCTTGAGTCTCTCATGGCTGTCACCTAACATCAGCAGGAGCAATGGCTGATACTTTTTGTGCCTGGCATCCTGGACTCAGTGAGCGAATCACAGAAGGAGCACACCCATCACGGAAACCTTTGGGTCACCGGGGCATGAAGGAGAAGGAGGGCCGTGGGCCAGAGGAAGCCCTGAGAATCCGATCACCGAGTCTAATCTGGAGAGCGGAAATCACATTCTGTGTTTCAACTGCTCTCCTTGAAGGTAATCAGATTTTAATCCTAGTTCTTCTGTTTTTCTTGCTTTTTCTTGAATGTTTGCTGGAGGATAAAACTAAAAGCGACTGGGACGTACAGGTCTTTTCTCATTCTGAAACCCTGGAAAAATCTGCATACAGAGCAGAGTAAAAGTCGCCGTTATTCTGCTTCCGTCTTCACCCGGTCCTAGCCGAATCATTGCCAATCCAGAATGACCCGTGACCCTAATATCTTATAAGATGCCTGACTGCTGAAGTTTCTTCAGGGATTGCCAAATAAATGTGCTGATAATAAGAACACAGAGAACCTCTCAGAGGGATTAGGAATTTTCTTGGCCCGGGCCTTGACCCTATCTAATCACACGGTATCCATGGCCTTTTTCAGATATTGTAAAGAGCAACATTTTCCATCTCTGCTCTCTCTCTCTCTCTCCATACTTCAGCATGTTCTGTTCTTTCTCTCGCAGCTTGAGATCACCATCAAGGCTGAAACAAAAGACAAGCGTTGTCTCTGCTGGCTTGCAAAAACTTCGAAGAATTCACAGTAAGATGTGCCAGTTGCTGCATTCTCCAAATATGTCACTTTCCGCCCACACGTTTCCCCGCTGACAAGTGCTGACCACCATGGATGGTAAAGGCACGGCAACCTAGATTTTTGTTCAAACAAGGGGAAAGATATCGGCGTGCAAAGGTTCTGACGAGACGCAGACCCCATGCCTTCCCCTCAGGTACGAACAGTGCCTCGAAACGAAACGGTTCCTGTTTACTGAGAAGAATGTGACACAGGTTTTAGCTCAGCTGCGACACCATGGAAAGAAGCCAGGGAGGGTTGATGACATGCAGACGGCTGCTTGATGGTATCAGCACCTTCCAATCTGTTTTTGCATACCACAACACATCTGACATATTTGTGTGGATGGAGTTTAGAGCGTGGTGTCGGACCGACCTGTCGACTATAATGAAACTATAATGAAGCTGGCTTTTAGGAAGAGCAACAAACTGGCTCCCTGAACACTGACAGAAAGGTTGTCGAAAAATCAGTTCCGTCTGAGAAAGAAAACACTGAAATGCCGCTGTTGTAAAATAAGAAGTGCTGTTTGTGTTTTCAACGAAAAGCAAGCCCCTTTGCTTGTTTTCTTGTTCTTCCAATGTGCCAGTTACAAGGAAAAAGAAAAAAGTAAAAGTTGGGGGCAGAAAGGACAGAGAAGACAAGCACATAAAAGTCGTGTTTTGTCAGCACCTATCTACTTTACGACTGCTTTTCCACCTGGGGGCAAACTCTGGGCATAAGTCAGACTCAGCAAGAGCTTGGGACAACAGGGCTGACTGAAAAAACACAATCCCCTTCCCCCCCTTAGAAATTTTAGTCACCTCCCCCATCCCCAACTTCTTCCACTTCACTCTGCCACTCTCTGCCCGGCTGCATACCTAGAAAACTCTTAATCCTTTGGCTTAGATTGCACCTCTGTGCCTCTCTGGTAAATATCTGGTAAATATCCTCCAGCCAACAGGGTGGCTATCCTTTCAGTGACATCCTAAATTATGCTTGATTCCCTCTTCCCCCCAACCCACAACACCACCTCACCCCCCAGTGAGACTCCTAACAGGTGGGGAGTGAGAGCTGAACCTGCTTCCTTTAAGCTGTGATGAGAAAATAACGAACACTGGCAGCAACTGCAATAACAAGGCGAGTTCAATCTTCTCCTCTGGGAAAAAAGAGGAGCAGTCAAGCAGTTACCCTGGTTGTGTAAGTTTTGCCCCCACAGAGCAGGTCGGTCGCAGGGAAGGTGCACATCGCGTTGCTCCCATGGTGCGCTGACTTACTTCTCACAGTTTCTGATCATTCGCTTTGGCTTTGAAATGTTGAAAAATGAGACAATGCTCTGCACAATTCTCCAGGGCCAGTGGTGGCATTTTGAAACAGCATGTTTTGTCTGGCTGACAGCTTAAAGCCCAAATATTTATTTTGCAATGGTTTGGAAAGCAGTGAAGCGGTAGCCATCTAAATACAGCATGCATATACAGTGCATCGCAAAAGTATTCGTGCTCCATTTACTTTCTTTTTCTGACAGACAGGAACTTCTACATGTTAATGTATGCCTTGTGAAATTGTTTTAAAAAGTTTGTGTTTTTTCTTGCTTGTTTTACACATAAAGTGTAGCATGAATTTGTATTCAGGCTTAGTAAATCAGTGGTTTGTAGAATCGCCCTCACTGCTGCAGTTTGCATCTGAACATGTCTGCAGACTGAAGGTTTTGTACATCCTTCTTTTCAAAATATTTTAAGCTGAGTCAGATCAAGTCCAGGACTTGGACTAGTCTACCCTTTTTTCTAAAAACATTTGTCATTTTCAACCACACCTGATGCCTCACAAGACATTTTTCAGGACAGTTTTCCTCCATGGGGAGCCACAGAGAAGAGCACAAAACTCTTTTTTTTACTCCCCCAAAAGCCATGGAGGATTGGACCTGTGCCTCCACTTGATTCTAGCAATAAGTACAAGAAATAAAGAATGGCGAAGCACAAAGCACAAGTGAAATCTATTGCAGAACATGTAATATGCCACTATTGTTGTAGATAATGAGACGTATGGTGTGTTTGGGGTTAGAAGGGTTAGGGTTAGGGTTAGGGTTCACATTTTTACAAAAGACAAGTTGTCACTGTCCACATGACAAAATCAGGGATAAATTATCACTCAAACTTGTAAACAACAACAACAACAAAAAGTCATTTTGGGCCCCTTAAATCACCATTTCCATGTGGGTGAGAGGACAAAAACGGTGGATCGGGCCTCAGATCATTTTCAATACAGGCCAGATTAGTGGAGCACAAAACAAATAATCCTGCCAATAGATTCCCCAACCTGAGCTGGAACTTTCTGCAGCTCCTCCAGAGTTACCATGGGCCTTTTTGTTGCTTCTCTGGCTAATTATCTCCTTTCCAGGTGGATGGCCATTTCTTTAATGGTTCACAGTTGTGCCATGCTTCTTCCATTATGAGGTAATGAGCAAAACAATTGAAAATAGACACAAATGCACTTTTTAAAAAATATATTTTTCTTCTTTTAAAATGCATTTTTAAAGAATTGTTTTTTCCTTCTAATTAATAATGGTGCACTACTTTGTGCTGATTTATTTTCTAAGTATCCCAAGTAAATATTAAAGTGTTTTTTGTGTGACAAAATCTGAAAATAGTTCAAAATGCTGAATAGCTTCAGAATATTTGACAAATATTTATTCTTTATTTATGACCTCTGTGGGTGAAATCTGACATATATAGGTTATGTAAGAAGGATAATTTATACTTGACTTGAGCTAATACAGTAAACAACTAGAAGACTGATGCTTGTGAAGCTTCTGTGAAACTCTGCAGGTGTCATTGTGATGGATCCTTGTTTTACCTGCCTAAACACGTATTGTGGTTCTTTTTTTTCCTTCATCAAGAAACTTCCCAGACAACTTGCAATATGGCAAAGACAACAAAGAACCCACAGCAAACACTCCTAAAGCCATAATCCTAATCCAAATTACACAAATAAGGCTTTGCTCAGTGTCTATAAAACAGTGGAGGGTTTGTGTGATTTTTATCGCATACGAAACCTCACAGTCAAATTAAAAGCCTATCTGAAGATCATGTGGGCATGTGGACCAAGTCTGGGCAAGTCGGGTCAGCAGTGTTGACACCAACGAGCCACGACTAATTTCATGTTCCAAGAAACCGGAGCAGATAAGTAGCAGTTACAAAATGCTCTGGTTTTCCTTGTCAGACAGGTTTCTTTCCCAGGCCACATGTCATCCACGCAAAAAAAACAAGTTGTTCATTAGAAATCATTGCGCAGGATTCTCGACATGATTTATGAGTCATCAGTGTTTACTGATGCGGCCAGTAGTAACGGACCCCGCCGCTCTGCAAGTCCCTACAGCTCTTGTTTTCACTCCAAAACTCAGCTTTAAGGTGTTTTTGTTTCAGATTCATCGGGCCTACTGCAACTAATTTTATTGAGCTGTACATCAGTTGTTTAGAGTTACTCATGATGATTGGATGATTTCACGGAATATCCCAGGAAAATTATGGCTTGACCATAGAGCTGTGAGGGATTTTTCAGTGTTTGAGCTCTGTGGTTTTCTGAATCCCACTAAACTGCAAATGAGTGTTTGTAGAAAAAAAAACAAAAAACTTTGTTCCCTCATGTTTTTGCGACTGTTATTCTGTGTTTTCTTGACCAACACATACGTCTTTGGTTCATTTATTTTGACATGACGGCGGCTGTCACTTGGGTTGTGGGTAAATGAGACATAAACCCAAACTAATACTCTGCCATATTCAGCTCAAATCCATATCGGAGAAGAATATCGAATCCCCCAAATGTAATGTGTTCAACCTTTTATATCTAATGACCTGAGAAATTTGAACGACCCGTCAATCTCTAACACATAAAATCCATACAGAGGAATGTCCCGCCATCAGTTTGTGCAGCAAAGCGAGTCCGCCACAGTCTGCCTATCCACAAAAGATAAAACTAAAATAGGAAGATTTTAGAGTGACCTAGTCAAAGCGCAGACTTAAATCTGATTGAGATCTTGTCGCGTGGGCGGCCTTATACCGGCCAAGCAATGTGGCTGAAATAAAGCAATTCTGCAAGGTCGAAGAGGGACAAAACTCCTCCACAGTGATGCAAATGACACGTGTTTCAAGGCAGTCGTCACTGCCTAGGAGGGTCCAACCAGTTGAGGCTAATTTGGTTAACTTTTCACTCTTGATTAATGCAAATGATCAAATTGTTCTTTTATTATACATCTGCAATCCATCTGCAATCCATCTGACCTCATTCAGAACGTGACATTTTGAAATACAGGGGAGCTCTATGTAGACTCTGAGCATGTAATCAATATCATCTACAGTGCTAGAGATGCAATTAGACCTTTTCCTTAAAAGGAAACCTTAAACCAGGAAGGACATAGGAATTATTTTGAGAACTTGATAGTTTTACGAATAACTTGAGGAACAAGTTCCAGCTCAACCTAAAAATGAGCATTTCCTTGTAGGAATAGATTACAGATAGCATCTTTCCATTATTTAATTTCCCTTTGTGACCACTGAAGTACTTTAACATTTAAATAGTGAATTAGTTTTAAACAGCAACGTATCTCCACGCTGTATTTCCAAAATAAATTCAAAACTTGATTAAAAAAGAAAAAATTCTTTAAGATGTGTATTGCTGACGAGTAGAAAGAAAGTCTTACAGTAAAGCCAAGCTGAAGTAAACAAGCATCAAAGGCATTTAGTAAGTGAATTTATAAGGTTGTGTATGAACCAAGAAAACTTACCACTGGATATAAGATTTCAACGGTTAAATCTATCCAAATTATCACTATATGTATCATTATATTGACCATTTCGTTTCATTACTCAGCGAACTAATGATATTTTGACGAATCCACCCTTTACACAGATGACATCATCCACAAGTCTTAAAGCACACAACCAGTTTATGTCTGGTTGAGTAAGATATGCGTCAGGAACCTACACCAAAACAAAACATGACTGTTATTACTGGCAAAGTCACGACAGGCAAGTGCTACCAGTAATACAGTTCAACTAATTTCAAAATCTACAACTTGTTTGTAACCTACAATGGAGTAAATAAGGCAGGCTACCTGGAAAAATAAACACTGCTGCTACTGTCTGGATTTATTTGAATGTCAATGTGCAATTTGTGTCACACTTTCTTTTCCAACTCTTTAGGTTTTGTAGATATATGGATTCATAAGGTTCTCAAAAATAGAGGAGGAAGTTAAGTGAAATCACAAAACCCTCAAACATCTAAAAAAACTACAGTGAAAAACCGTTAAAAACAAATGGCAAACTGCAACTTTTTACTTTGATTACCGGTACTTGCTCAATTGACGTAGCAATAGAAATGTTTTGTTTCTATCTCTTGGTTTGTGTAAATAAAATAAGTTTATCACTTCAAAATAAATATTTAAGGACAGTTAAGTTTCTTCAGAAAAAGCAACCCTTTTCCTTAGTAAGTACTTGAAAAGGCCTTTTAGTTACTTGCATTCATAACCCTTGAATTGTGTCACACCTTTTAACAATATAGAGAAAAAGTGTCTTGGTGCACACAACCTTCTGTATTCATAAAGTAATTAAGTAATTATAAAAAAATGAATAGCATCTGCTGTAGCCAGTTGTCTTCATAATTACCTAATTAGTAAACTGAGTGTTCTTGTGTTTGGCTCAATCTTGTTGTGGATACAGCTGTTCTTTGAAAGTTTCAGAAATTTGTTGGAGAACATTAGCAAGCAAACGTCATCATGAAAATAAAGGAACACATTTGATAGGTTATGAATACAAATGTGGAGAAGTCTGAAGCAGTGGTAGAATATAAAAAGATATTCCAAGCTTTAAACATCTCACTGACAGCTATGTAAATTTCTATCTTTGTATTATTATCATCTGTCTGGTGGGTCCTGTGCTCTTTAGAGGGTAAGTGAAAAAATTATAAAAAAAATTCTGATTTTAAAGTCAGAATTCTGAGATTTAAAATCAGAATTCTGAGATTAAAAGTCAGATTTCTGAGATTAAAGTCAGAATTCTGAGATTAAAAGTCAGAATTCTGAGATTGAAGTCAGAATTCTGAGATTAAAAGTCAGAATTCTGAGATTAAAAGTCAGAATTCTGAGATTTAAAGTCAGAATTCTGAGTTTGAAGTCAGAATTCTGAGATTTAAAGTCAGAATTCTGAGATTGAAGTCAGAATTCTGAGATTAAAAGTCAGAATTCTGAGATTAAAAGTCAGAATTCTG